>OY757257.1:7608572-7714389 GCA_963584085.1 Pyrausta aurata
GTACGCAGTTTATAAAAATAAAAATACGAGTATTTTACTAACTGACAGCAAGAGCTTATTTGAGGTGTACTGTTATTTCTATTTAAAAAAATAACTGAAACGGGGTAAATTTTGACAAAGGAGGGAGGAGAAACAAAGAGTCCAAACTCAGAAAGTTTGCAAGGCTTCGTCGTGAAAATGAGGCTGAGCACGTTGCGAGACGCGGCGTGCGCGTCTCGTCCATTGCAAAAAAACGTAACCTGCCGATCTCGGCAGTCGACAAAAAACTCAGAAGGGCGTTCGGTCGACGACCCTCACGCGACCGCCGCAACCGCTACCGCTTCCGCCCCCGCTGCCGCTTGCACCGGCGTTCCGCGTTCTCAATACCGTCGCCATGCCTAGCTGGATATTAAGGTTTCTAGAAAATAAAATAGACACACTGTGATTGTAATTACAAAGAAAACTAGTTTATGGCGGCTATAAAACACATCGTGCATTTAAATCTCAGAAGTACAGAATCTAGAATTTTAGGTGGTGATTATTTTTTTGTTTCTATTTTTAAACAGTGAATTCGTAACACTTAAATCATTCACGACGAGTAAAACTTTATGTATCTAATGCATTTATTACCTACCTACAATAACTTGTTGAACACGCACATTACCAAATTTTATGATTATCGTAAGTGTAAGCACAGATAAGTGTAAGTAAACCATCAATATAATAGATATTATGTAAAGTCTCACACGACTATAAAGTGAAATTGACTGTCGTAGCGTCAGCCACACTTACCTCAACCGAGAGCGAAAAGTTAAGTAGCAATAGAAAGAAGAACCAACCAATAGTGTTGTTTTGTTACTGTACCCACTGTAACTAGAAAAGAGCATAGAAAAGTAATTGAAAACTTGTACGAGTAGGTACGTAGAAGGAAATTAATTGAAAAGTTTATACGAGTAGGTATTATCGAGGTCACCAACACCTCGCGTTGTCTTTTGTTTAAGTGACGCCTTTTTTTGCGTGTGTGCAAACAATTCTTCTTTGAAAGTGGTTAGGCGGCAAAGACCTCGACAGTACGTAGAAGATACTGTATAAATTCACCGAGTGAAGAAACCACATTAGTGAAATAGGACCAAAGTGGGTCGAAAATACCTGAATGGCGTAAAAAATTTAGGGCAACACGAGGATCAAACTAATTATAAAAACGGACATTGTACATTATGGCCCAAGGATGATTGAAGGATTTAGGTACTCCGAATGAGCTTCGTAAGCAACAAACCCACGAAATAATAATATGTGAGTAAACTTAATTTTCACTGCGGATAAAGTCGCGACGGATAATTTTTCCAGATGTAAACACAACGTGACGTATACATATAATGACTCCGTTGCGTTTATACACAATCATTGCAGAAAATAATAAACAGATAAAGCGGCGTCATTAACACATACCAAACATTGTATATGTATTGTTTACACTTTGGAAATAACACCAACTTTGGATTCGTTTAATACAAGGATTATGAATATTCTTTGTTAAGGGCATATGTGCTTGTTTTTTTCATTGTTTACTAATTTTAAGCTGTGTCATTGGAAAACGATGACCACATACGTAGATTGTTTATAAACAGTTCAAAATACCTGAATATTTCGTTTCGTCAACATGTTATCATACCAAAGGTATGATCACATACAGAAAACCTGAAAAAAGTTGATTATAACTACTCGTTATCTTTAATTTTTTTTTTATATTTGCTCGTATTTATGAATAGATGAGCATTGAGCATGCATGCAAAATTCTCGGTTTTATTTAGATTAGAAGTTTAATGAACGTCAATTTAAAAAAAATACTTACATGATTTGCACTTTTTAACATTTAAGTTCGCCAATTGTACAATTCACAGTGCAATAAAGTTTAAATAAATAAATATTTCCAAATTCTTTATTCCTTCTAAAGAAGTCACTACGAGCATTCGCAAAAAAACTTTCGAAAGTGTACATCTCGAGTATAGATGTGTCATGTGCCATGTTTGATGACTAAGAGGCTAGGGAAAGACCGTGGGGGAGGCCTATGTTCAGCAGTGGACGTGATAATGATGATGAAGTTTGCTCCTATCTGATACTTCCGAAGTACGACATTGTATTATTGTTTCTGTTATCGAGAACTAATTGCGTCGTACGTTTCCAGAAGGACGTTTTCAGGGGGCAAATGCTATTGACCGGTCGCGGAGCGCATGTCGAGCGGGTTGCATCGGCGCAGTGTGCGCGGCCCTGCACTTGACTCGCGCGGCCGGTGCATCGCCCGCCCGTGTACCGACACGCGCATCTTGCACCCCCCACACCCTCCACCCACGCCACATCACCCCTCTCACCTCTGACCGACAGCCCACGCAGCCTCCGCCACCCAACCCCCCACATTAAACCTTTGATACGCCATCTTATTTCGCAAATATCGGCGGAAGTGCAATAAAACCCTCATCGACTTTCAATAAGATCGCCCTTCTTTTCTCCCGTGATTCCATCTTGGTAATTTCGTTATATAAATTATCTGCGTTTCAGTTGTCAAGAGTCGAATGGTCACTTTATCATTTATCACAGCATTCACAGCTAAAGCACACACTGGTAGCACATGTGCGTAGGTATTCCGACAAATCGGTCAGTATCCTTGTTTGAATGCAAACACAAGCCTTAACGGTTTACGGGATTTTCCATAGCACATAAGTGTAATGTACTGTACTCATACCTATTCGTATCCTGACGCCAGAAGTAAACATTTTCTTATGGATCAATTTATTGCAAGTGTACATTATTATTCAAATCAAATCAGGAAACGCCATTTTTTTTACTTATATTCGCTGTTATTTTTTTATTGACAATAACATATTGATAAATTAGAAATGTTACTACATAGATGTTTGGGATGTTTATTTTTAGTTCCGAAAGAGATTTTGAGGTTATTAATTTGACAAGGTTCCAGCGCATTATTTCTGCTCCGTGTTAATAACTAACCGAAATAAAATGTCGCTCCCATTTAGGGCAAAATAAAATTCCATAAAAAATATGGTGACAAAACTTTATAAAAACAAAAATAAACTATAAAAAATAACCAAAAATTTCTGCTCCGTGTTAATAACTAACCGAAATAAAATGTCGCTCTCATTTAGGGCTAAATAAAATTCCATTCAGTACGAATGACTACAATTAAATGTGTCTGGATTCCTCCGCTTCCTGTTGGATATAAGCTGATGAGTTCTAAGAACCGTGGCGTGATCTCATTTAGTACATATAATAATTCAGCCTAGCTCCCGGAGTTCCGCTGTGTCTGTGTGGCTGCGTGGCCGTGACCGCAGTTACGTAAGAGATACCCACCCAGTGTCCCAGGCAAATGTAATAGTATTATTTTGTATAAAATCGCTTACATTGTTCATAGATATTTGTTTCATGTCAATACGAATACATACTATGCCAAGCATGAATGCTTGACTGGAATTTTCAAACAATAAGTACGAGTATGTATGACGAAAATCTTATTTGAAAATGAAAATGAAAAATATTTATTTCTTCAACAATAATCTATAATATAAAAATGAATCCCAAAATGTGTTGGTAAGCGCATAACTCAACAACGCCTGGACCAATTTGGCCAATTCTTTTTTTATGTGTTTGTTGAAGTTCAAGGATGTTTTTTACTGCGAGAAAAATTCGAATAACTTCCGGAAACACCCTAAAAACAACCCTTTTTTTCCCATACAAACGATTTCTAACTAAAACGTAGAGTCAAGGAAGATAATAATTATCCATAAAACGGGGCCGGGGCGGGACGGGGCCGGGGGCGAAACGAAGTTCGCTGGGACCGCTAGTTTTAAATATAACTATGCAGAGGTGGACTCTTTCTTATAAGTGGGCACCTGTGGCAGAAGGAGTCACTCTTCCTTCTTTATTCTAAGACTTTGCAGCTAAACAAGCTAATTAAGCTTTTGCAGTTTATCCAAAAAAATCTTATTATGTGCCACAGAACCATGCGCTTGACATATGACACTTGCAAAGACATATAAAAACAATTCAGGCAGCGATAAAAATATCATGCGGCAAGAGATTTCGCTGTAGGTATAGTTTATTAGTCATGGAATATCTTTGCCAGTACTAATGCTGATTCAGAAATACCTAACTGAATAATACTGAACATGTGTTACGAATTAAAAATAATATTATATTCATTTGCTGATTTCATCTTTTATTAATCACACAATCCAACAGATCATTGGTGGGCCGTAACTCTACTATCCTATCCTACTATATCATAAATGCGAAAGTTTATGAATATGTATGTGTGGATGTATGTTTGTTACTTCTCTACCATAAAACTACTCAATGGATTTTGATGAAACTTCACAATAATATAGCTTATACATTAAATTAGCACATAGGCTACAGTTTACAATAATATTTTGTGTAATACTAGTCACGCGGTCGAAGCCGCGGGAAACTGCTAGTATTCAAATGTTTGACCAATCGCTCGTTGAACTCCTATTAAACTTACATACAGTATGTATGTATTAACCGTAATACTAGTATTAATTTAATCAACTTAAAAGCATGTAGTTACGTTTTATTAGCCAATATAGTTTCATTAGTTAAGATACTTACAAGCTATTTCTAATGTTATTACAACTCCGCATTAAAGAGTGTTTTTAACCGACTTAAAAAAGGAGGGTTATCAAATCGACTGTATGTTTTTTTTGTATAAAATGCTACCTCATATTTAAATCACTAAATACTACCTTTAAACAAAGTAGTTTTATTTCGTAAAGATTCTCGTAAATAAAGCGCCATTTAATGCCGACCTTGTACATTGGCTTTATTTACGTAATGTAATATGTAAATAATTGCGAAAATGAAGATACTTATTGTTCCGCGTAGCTGGAAGGCCGTCTGTAAGCAGTCAATGTCAGCAGTCTTCAGGGCCCCAGTTCTCATGCAGTTCTTATTCGTAAAAAGTTTACCAATTGATTTTTCTTTTTCAAAGAAATTATAGTTTTTGTTGTCCTGGGTCACGATTTCTATGCCTTCGAATCGACCTTCTTCTGTGTTTTTTGTTTCGTGTGGATGTGGTGTAATCTAGATTTATTGAAACTTAAAATCGAAATATCAGACGAAAAAACTCAGATTGGCATGAGAATCGAGCTCTTACGCGACACGACAGACGCGGAAAACGCCGAAAACCGGCGACCTTGCGGCCGCCTTCAGTAATTCAGAACCTATTGACGTAAGATTCATTTCATATATTAATAATTGTGGTCATGTAATGAGGAACTATGTGAATAGTGTTACATGTCTTCTGATAAGAAAGTACTCCTACTAATGATCTTAGCTACATCATTTAAGAAGAAATCTTACTACTTCTTGACATAGAATATCTAAATTAAACCGAGACAGCAGAATTGAAGTGGTAATATCATTAAGCATACATCGACTAAATAATTATATGAATTTAAGTTTTTCTCGGCATATAGGCTACCCACTCCACTCAAACGCCATTAACACGTTCCGGGATACTACTTCAGACACAATAGATGTTTTATTGTTTTCACGCCTGTAGGCGGGCACTGTCCCGGAACGTGTTAAAAATACGAAGGTTCTGAAATGAATAAATAAAATAAATATGCGCCAGGCAACACACCAATATTTCGTTGAATAAAACAATACATCAATATTTCGTTCCCGGATCATTACAGGTGGCCGTTGGAGTTTAACGTTCGGTCAACGTTTTCCCTTCAGTTCCGTGCCCTCATACGTGCGTACCTTCAGATATTAAATTTTGCACGGAGTGTGGGCGGCGGGAGATAGGGGCGGCTCGCGTGGGCGTCCGCACGGGGCGACGGGGGAGCGGGGGGACAGGGGAGGGGGCTCCAAGGTCGCAGAGTCACAGCCGGGCAAGGTCGCCATGCCCGCGCGTGCCCGCCGCCCCGCGCCCCGCTCCGCACCCGACGAGTCCCTAGATTTGCGTGGGAGGACTGGGAGGTGACCTTTATCCTCCTCAGGAATAATTGTATAAATACCTAATGCTTTTTTTCAGGCCCACATCTAACACGCAGAATACATCTCTGGAAATCATTATGTATCGCCTGTGGTTCAACGCGACGGCGTCCGCGAGTTTGGGAGATTTTGTGACCTTAGTAGGTACTTACCCCGCTGTACATATACTGTACATACATCATACTAACTAGTTTTCTGAAATTTTTCGATCCGATTCATAAACATTTTTCCAAATACTGCCAAACTTGTAAAAAGATTATTTATTAGGATCCTGTGCGCGCGAGCTTTTTTTATACAAAAAGAGAAAACGTTTTATACCCCAAAGATTAAAACGTCGTCCGATTTTGTAAATATTATTACGTGTTTGAGATATTTAGAAAAACTATGTCCGTACGTCTTGATTTTAAAAAAATATTGTGTATTTCACTAAATGCAAGAATCTAAACATTCACTTTTATGACTAAATAACTCTTTAGAATTTCGTCTATTTTTAACCAATCAAGCCTTAATTTAAAAAAATCTAAGACTTACAACTAGGATAGTTTAGGATGTATGAAAACGAATGAGACCGAATTTGTCTCATTCTATAAAGGTTTACGGGTAGGAAAACGCTAAATGTTATCGCCCGCAAGCATATTTCGACCGTCAGCGTTCGAAATGAAGGCAATTTCGCACTGTGGAACGCAACTTGCCCACGATAGTCTAATTAGCCGGCGTGGGACATAGGTATCCATTTTGGATATTTCACATAAAACATGTATTTAACATACTCAGGTATATAGGTTATTCGGACCGATGTGCGGGAAAAATTAAATAATTCATATGTTTCCGCGTGTTTTCTTCTCAAAACTTAAATATCTGTACCTATACCATTCTTCAGCAGCTATTGAAAAGACCGAAATTAAGTTTTCGATTTTCTTTCGGCTACATAATAATGATGATACTGTAACTGGATACTGGTTTAAACATGTTTACTGGTTATTATGTTAGCCGGTTGATGGTGCTGATAAGTTTTCCGGGAACGCAGCCGCCCGCGCCCGGCCTCCGCATACACGCGCTCACCATCATTATGTAGCGTTACCACTACCACCGATAATCCGTGGACGTCCCGAGCCCCATTAGTATTTAGAATTATAGAGTTATAATTATTCATTTTTACAATATTAACTTTAAAAGTACCTCTGTAATTGCGTAATTATTGCGACATTAAAAGACTGAAGTCAAGAATGACGTATAAATATGTTATCGTTCTACAAAGATGTACGCATCTCAACCAAAATGGCTCTAAAATAAGAAGATTTACGCAACTTGTATTATTCTAACGGATTACCTATATCCTACTGTTTAGAGATGTGTAAATGTATGTTTGTTACTCCTTCACGCAAAAACTAACTTACTATAAAAACTGGATTTTGATGAACATACATCATACTTATATAAAGTTCTCTTTCATATTAAAAATGTGGAAACTGTACCCTCTGAATACCTTGAAATGTTAATATGGACATCCTATCACACTGTACATACAGTGCTTAACAAGTTTAAATAGTAGGTACCATTTCATTTCTCTGACATCATAGAAATATTTTCAGGATTTTAGTCAATTGATCGCTTTTAATAAGTTTAACCAAATTAGTATTTTTTTTTAACTGGAATGCATTTCTTTAAGGGCCTGTCTCATATTAATTCAAATATGAAACGTCTTTACGTATGAAGTATCAGGCAGATAACGCTAACCAGAATTAATTAAGAGATTGTGAAACAGGCTGTTAGTCTTTTACACATTCTGCATGACGAGTATAAACTTATACGTCACGAAATAGAAAACAGAGAATTGAGATATTGATTCAGATTTTCCGAGACCATAATGATATTATCGAGGACAAAAGACGACAAGATAACAATTTCTGTACTAATTAACCAGACAATGTTCTGTGTACGTGCCGCCCGCGCCCTGTTCGTCCTTGGTAAGAACTGAGCAGGCATTTTAGCAAGAATTTAGGTCGCGCGGAGGCGTAGGGATCGAGGATAAAGTTATTGCGAAATAACATTGGACGACCTAAATAATCTATGTACATGAAATTAAATCTTGTCGTATTAGTGCCAATTCAATTGTTAGGGGTGAAACGTCTATCATTAAAGAGTGGTTAGTGGAACGCGACGTAAAGTTGGTTTTTGTGATTCATTCCATCATTTCAGGGTGTGAATTTATTCGATTTTATCTGTAAACATCTGTCTATTGAAGTTTTAAATTATCTTTGAAGCTTTTGTGATTTATACTTTTTTATTTCGAAACAGACAAAGGCACATGAAACCGTTATATGATGTCGCGTCGTCCTAAGGTTCACATCGACCCTAATAATTTATTTCGTGATAAACTGATGATGTATTGCGTATTTGCGTAGTTCGAATAAGAATGACGTTATATCTAGATCACAAAAGCCAGATATGATGTTCCAAACTTTTAAAGGCATTTTTGAGGGTATTTGCGCCCTTTAACTTTCAGTGCAGTTTTTCAAACTTTTCCGAATTCTCTTAGTGCGCTATAAGATCCTGTTGTAGTTACTTATTATTACACTCAAACTCTCAACTTTTAATGTATCGAGTTAATGAACACACACACCTAACCAGTATAGGAAAAGGCAAATAAGCCAAAACGTATATAAGCCTCATTTTGTCATGTTGCTGCAAAATTTGAATTGTAGATAGGCAACCACGAATCTGAAATGAAATCTATTCGAGTAGGCTTCCCTGATTGCTTCAAGGCTGAAAGTTGTTCGGCGTCCTGGGCGGGCGGCGTAGGGCGCGGTGGGCGGCTAAGGTCGCGGCAAGGTCGCTGAGGGTCGCAGATATTGTCTATAATGTAGCTATATGCGTGAACAGATCATGCCTACTATATTGCCGTATAGGTTACTTTCGTTACGAATGGAAAACTTCCACCCGAAGCCCGCGGCCGCATAACCTCAATGTAAAAGTGGCGTTTTTAGGTTAGGTAGGGTTCTAGATAAGCGTAGTCTACTTTTATAAAAGTATATTATTCAGCTCGTGGTTGAGTCGATATTGTGTTATATTTGGGTGTTTAGAACTGTTATGCCATATTAAAATAGCTTATAGGAGTTATAGGTTATAGGGTCATTAAACCCCGACTATAAAGGTAAATATCAATTTCTATCTTATTTTTACCCAACCGATTCCAATTATACATAATTGATACATTATATAAATACGATTCAGTTTAGTAAATGAGTTAGATCTTATTTTGATCTGAAACTAACTGCCCGCTTTTTTTCCAGGTGGGTTGGCTAATCAAGATGATGTTACGTAACATTTTCTTCTTTAGCAAACCTTTTTCGTACCATAATAAATTAGAACCATACACAAAGAAAAAACATTCCTTACTTATATATTTTTTTACAGCAAAAATAACTTTGTTTTTCATAGTGTAATATACAATGTCTATTTTCGAAACTTGATCAATTGAAATGTGCGGATACTAGACCCAAAATTATCGACAAAAATAGTAAATAAAAATTAAAAAAGCAATTCATATTTCTTTTTAGTTTTTTGTTAGTAGTGGTTGTATTTTTTATCTTATTAGCTAGATAAACTGTTTAGCTTTTAAAAAGACTACTTTGAAAAAAAAACACGTTTCAATTAAGAAAAAAGACAAAAAATGAAAAGAAGAAATTTAAAAAATATATGGCTGATAAAAAAACTTATTTTTCTAGTATCCGCACATTTCATTTGATCAAGTTTCGAAAAATACATTGTATATTAAATCCCGAGAAATAACCCTTTTCACTGGTAAATATAATATTTTATACCCCGAGCTATAAGTAATATTTTTCCGAGCGATTCGGAAAGATATATTTTTCGCCTACGCACGCCCTTCGGTCCCTGAAGGCCTACTACGAAAAACTGAATCCGTCAATACGATAATCGTTTTGCGGATCCGAAGCATTTTGTAGTAAGCATTCCATACTAGAAATCTTTCGGACCCGAAAAACGATAATCGTATTGACGGATTTCGTATTTCGTAGTAGACCTCCTGCATCGCCCTGCGACGGTAGACGCTCCCGAACAAAATGCAGAAATTATATGTAAGTATGAATTAATAATTGTAATTCAGTTAAAGTTGGCACGGAACCTATATCGTGCGCTAGTACTAGCGTACATGAGCATGCTTGAATCAGGAGGCCAATTCTCGTGCAATTCGTATACGAAAAAAGTTCACCGATCAAATTTTCTTACATAAAGAAAATACAGTTATTACTATCCGATTTACGATTTCTATGCATTTTGATTTCTTTCGAGAGGTAGTTTTTTTTACGTGGGTATATTACTTGATTTTTTCGGTAAAACAGTGATACTCGTAATCGAATTACCACACGAAATAAGTTCGATCATACGAGAATCGCCCCCTGATCGTTTTCAAGAACAAAAATTAATATGAAACATTTATATTAGATCACAGTTGACTCAGAAATTAGAATTCATAACGAGGTGATAGGTACATAGAAGAACTAAGGTAGCAGTGCTAGTAGCACATAGCCCTGAGAATCAGTAATCCCAAGTGGCAATGGGCAGGTCACATAGCGCGAAGAACTGATGGCTGTTGGGCAGAAAAGTTCTAGATTGGAGAGCCTTTGACCAAAGACGTAGCGTAGGACGACCACCGATAAGATGGACAGACGATCTTGTAAAGGTCGCAGGATTACACTGGATGCAGACCACTTGTGATCGGTCGCTGTAAAAACCGTGGGGGAGGCCTATGTTCAGCAGTGGACGTCCTTTGGCTGATAATGATGATGATGATGATGACAGTCTACTATAGATAAAAAGCCTGTAAAAATATTAATACAGGTAGGTACCTATTTTATGTTAAATGAAAATAAAATATAGGTAAAGACAGTATACAGACAATATAGGTAAATATAGGTAATGATATTTTTGTTGCGTTTTCCTAAATTTTTACTACATTATGCTCCTGCACCCACTTATAATCTTTCTGCATGACCTAAAGGTATGACTGGGAGAGAATGCTTTTAGCATTAAGTCCACCTTTTGTACACTGTTACTTGTGCAATAAAGTTCTTAAATAAATAAATAAATAAATAAAGACGTCAATGTGACTCGTCGACATTTAAAGCGGCCGAAATATATGTTGAGTAGTGTTTCGTAGGGCTTTGAGGGCGAGGGAAGTGGGGGGCGCGGCGACGACCTTGTGAGGGCGTATTAGCGAGGATGTAGGTCAGCAAGACTCGCCGCCCTTGACCTAGACGCCCTTCACGAGCGAGACTCCGCCGAATACCGCTAGACTAGACAAGGGCGTTCTAGACTTATTTTAGAATATACTCATGATATAAGTGAGTTTCGATATTATGTCACGTAATAGATAAAAGTTAGATAATAGCGATTAGATTTGGTAGAGACTATTGGTAATTTTATAATGTAGCTGCGTAGGTATGAATGTCTGAGTTTCAGAAGCTAGTCCAAATTATTTTGTAGACACAAAGTTTTAATGGTGCACCATAGCCCTGTCACATTATTCGAAGTGGTGAGTATTGGTACTGAGTTAACTGAGTGTTAAGCTCCAATAAATTTAAGAAATTTACTAGTACTAATATATTATAAAATGTTGCCACTTCTATCCACATAATGTATACTCGAACTCCATGGGCCATAAAACCTGTCATGGAGTAAACGTTCCACCGCCGAAAATAGCGGGCCGTCTTCACCATGACCTTGCGCAAAAATAATCTATCGACATCGGCGTTTCTCGACGCACAAAGGAAAACCGTGTTTTCGCAAATTATTCCGGGAAGTTGTGATAGAGGCGAGTAACGGGTTGGCTGCGATTATTCAGATATCGCGAGCACACAGGCGCGGGCAGATACTGCGGTGTGTGGCGACTCGCGGCTGTGTGAGTGTGTGTGACATTGAACTTCACACTTCACGCGGCGGCGCACGAGTTGCGTAACGCACCACATCGCGCCCGCGCCGGGTTCACGTATACGTGTCACAACGCGTGCGCACATAACTAACTACATTGCTTATCGGACAAGCAAGATACATGAGGACATTGTATACTTTCCTAGCAAGGGTCCAAATTTACATGTTTGAAAATCGTAGAATAGCAACGCGACGCTTTTAGACTTCGAAACCGTTTGAATGAAGTGTCACAATGTTGCAATGCAATCAGTCTTGCGACCAAAATATTTATGCTAGTTTTCCTCATTCACCACATGTACATTTTATAAAATGGAATAAACCTAGATCTTTCCGACTTGGTTGGTACCTACAAGTTTCAGGGCTAAGTCAAACATGATATCGATAACGTAAGTTTCATGCGGAATTTGGCAACAGAACCAATAAAGTGTGACCTTTTGTCTATCGTTATCGAAAATTACTCGATACCGTTATTTTTTCAATGTCACATAATAATATCTGCTATGGCGACTGTAATGTTCCAGAGTATCTGATAACGACAAGGTTATAGGTACATATTATTTTATATTTTTCCAAGAGAACGTTTGTTCAGTAAAGTATCGAAGAACAAGCATGTGATGTACATTTCACAAACCTACTGAAATCTATGTTCTATGTGTCTAAAAATAATGTTTAGTTGGTTCACTTTATTCATCCAGGGTCTCATTAAGTGAATTCATTAAAACCAAGGAAGTGTTTAAAAGTAAATCTTCACTTAAATAAACAATCACACATGACAATAATATTACCTCTAATATGAGCCCCATCTCTTGTTCTATATTTTCGTAGCTTTCGTAGCGCCGTAGTCGTAGTCGTAAATTCGTAGTCACATTTTGACAAGTTTTTTTTGATAAGCTCTACTTAACCTGATCCAAGCTGATTGGTTACGTATAACATCCAGATTTTAAAACTCGTTTCCTTTCTTTCATCTTCTTATTCTTACATCTCATACTCGTACCCTAACTGCCTCGGTGGCGCAGCGGTGAGAGGGTCGCATTTTAAAGCGACGGCTGCGCCAGAGGTCCCGGGTTCGATTCCCGGGTCGGGCCAAAAAATGTATACCTGGGTTTTTCTGTTTAGAATTTCTCAGGGTAGCCCGGAGTTTGGAAGTTGGCGGTGTTTCACCCCCGTGCCTCGGAAAGCACGTAAAGCCGTTGGTCCTGCGCCTGATCTCTCTCCGGTCGTGTCAGATTGCTGTCCCATCGGGCTATGAGAGTGAAAGGAATAAAGAGTGCACCTGTGTTTGCGCACACACTTGTGCACTATAATATGTCCCGCGCAGACGGTTAGTCGTTGTGACTGGCCACCGTAGTCGAAATCGGCTAGGGGGACTATTATTACTCGTACCCTACCATAGAGAGAAAAATCTTTGTTATCAAGACAATTAAGTTTGTTATTTCTGTAATAGTCCTTACTTTGATTAAACTATCAATCAAATAATCATATTACCATCAATTTCAATAAATTGTTCTCAAGGTTTTCTACACTCTTTGATACTCCATTAAGTTTAAGTATCGGCTACCATCAATCAGGCTATTCGCATGCGGCGCTCGCTCGCCCGCGGAGTCACGTGCGCAGATTTGACACTGACATTGACCGTGCGCCCGCGCCGGCCTATGTAGATGACCGCATGCTTTTACCTCGATCTTTTTATTTATCTTGATAGCACTAAAATGATATTGTTTTTAGATTAAGATACTTTTCTCAAACATTCTGTTGCACAAAATGCGTTCTATTTAAGTAAACGTTTTATCTTGCTACGTAATATTTGCTATTATTTTGTTTATTTATTTTTTAACCTACTGTTAGAACTTTAGACAAATTTAGTAAGCAAGTCTAATGAAATTATTACTATTATTAGCTAGCAGGTTGGACTTAGCTATTACCACCACACATTATAAAAAAATGTATTTGATATATCTTCACATCCCTATCGTTTCAGACACATCTATCACCGTTTCTATGGCTAATCCTTATTTCGTTAATATTTCCTCGTTACGTTCAAATCTTCACGTGCTGATAAGACAACACATTCGTTTCCTTATTAGAATTACCACAGCCGTGTAAATAACAGTTGGATAATCGTGGCGAATAGCGTCAGAGACAAACAGATTTTACGAGGTAGCGTGTCCTTGTGCGCCGTACTAATTTGCAAGCGTTCGCTTCCGCGAGCGCGAGCGGGCTCCGAGCAAGCGACGCAACGTGGAGGCTGCCTCCTGCAATAACAATATTTATTGGCAGCTTGCGGTCGCGGCCGCGACGTGGCCCCATCTCGTTTGTTTCCGCGATGACAATGAGCAATTAATCGCTTTTTATTACGTATTCAAGGAACTAGGGAGTCAATGCCACTCCTTGCGTCTAACATCGACAGTTGAGCTTGACGTTTAGAGCTAGTTAATCACAGCTTTAATTACATACATAAAACGTAGGCCATGATATCATGGGTAGAAATTACGCCGCATGCACATCTAAATGAATCAAGCGCATGTGCTCGTCACTTGTGGCTTATTATGCCTTAATTTAGAGTACAAAAGTATCTGTTTGTTAAAATAAGTAATATAATGTGAGTGCCTATTTCAGATCGTAATATTTTTATTTTAAACTCACTAAAAACTTTTTTGCGAATAAGATTACAATCTATTTACTGAGCTCGAATAGTTAGTATTGTTAATGCGGATGGCCTCTACAAATAATAAAATCAATAAGTGGCAAGTCCGGGTGACGCAGAGAGTAGAGCGCGAGCGGCGCGGGCGCGGGCGGCGGTCCTATCTGACTGTACAAATAGCGGCGACCTTGAGATTCGGCGCGCGGCAAGGTCACCGCGCAAATCGTTATCAGCGTGACGTCAGCGCGCGACCTCCACGAGGTGCCCGCGAGATAACGCGCGATACCTACTTGCCGACCGATAGTGCGGAGTCGCACGCGCAGCGCCGCGAGTCCGCTCTTCCGCGTCACGACACGCTAGCCATACATTACACCATCTGCTAAATTAACAATGCCATGTAGTTACATAGGTACACTAATTCATCCGATTATTGCTTAAAATTAGATCTGCGTGTTTTAACATGGCGATGTGTCACCCAACCAATTAAACCCGTACCTAACCATGTAGTCAAGCTGATGAAATACTTGGGTAATTTGTAAAGAATATATTTTATTGCAAAAATGCGAACCTCCAAAAATACAAACTTAAGTTTTCACGAAATATCACAGGGATCAATAAAACAGTAGCGATTTATAGTGTCACGGCTATTTCAGAGATTGGAATACTGCCAAAGTATCGCAGTAGTTATATCGAAATCACTTTCTACGCGTTATCGTTGCCGCTCGCAAAAATATTGTGTCGACCTTGCGAATTCATGGTCGCGCAAAAATATCAACTTGACATTCAAACGATTTCCCGATCTTTTAGTTGCTAACCAGGAAGCATCGGTTAACATTGACCACACCTCACACCACGAGGCCAAACTCAAATAGATAAAATGGTTAGACGAAGCATAAACAGCACGTCTTCTGTTTCATAATCTATCTATTTTTTACTAACGGATGTGGATACTACTTAGTCTAGATTTACCTGTAGGTTATACGAGTACATTGAGCAATCAAAGTTAGCGTGGCCGGACACGTGACTGAGAAAAAGTCGTAAAAGTCAATTTGCGCCCGATGTAATAAAACTACTTGAAATGTACGAGTACCTAAACTTCACGTGAAATTTCCGAGCCTGATTTTCATAACAGAGGGCTTGGTTTGAGTTTTTCCACTCACGTTCGATTGCGAGCGCGTTAGAATTTTGTATGGAAAATTTACAGCGCCATCTACCTCAACTTAATCTTTCCCATATAAAATGTTTCGAAATTCTAACGCGCTCGCAATCGAACGTGAGAAGTTAAAACTCAAACTAGGCACACTGACTTTGGAAAAAAAACATATTTTTATGTTTCCCCAATCCGTTTTTTTAAAACGTTTTACCCTTTTCAGTAAATAAGTTATAATATAATTGTTTAAGTTAATAATAAGTTGCTTATAAATCGATGTAGAAAATTAACTTCTCTTGTAGGCATTTAGAAACGGGACAAATTAAACTTTACTCATTAGTACAATTATACTAATAACACAGTAGTATTTACTTACTTTATGGCAAGTAGGTACTTTAATAAGTGTTCAATGAGCCTTTTAAGTTAAAAATAGAAAGTAAGTAATACGATTTGTATGCTAAAATATTACTTTATAAGTATATTCATGTGAGTACGTGGCTAGGATTGAAAATTGGCGAAGAATAAGACGTATGTACTGACGTTTCCAAAATAGTATGTAAAATGTATTTATTGTAAAGATAATGGCTTACCTTGTGGGCTTACAGCGGCAAGGATTTTCCTGTTACATCACTCCAGGAAGATGCGTCCACTTAGCGGTTTCCGGCCAAACCGAAGGTTCTGATAACAATGTCATGTAACTATATTAATTAAACTTTAACACCAAAACTACTTATACGCAAGTGAAATATCATGTGTCCATAATATCAGTGATCCATATTTCTTTTAATTTCCCAAAGCAAAGGCTTTATTACATTTTTTACGTTAAAGTTCGAAAGCATTACTCATTTATATTACTTTTCACCCTTGAGAAGTAACAAATTTTGAAAATTAGTGTAGTGTGATGATACTTTATGATCGTACGTGATGTCATTCATACGTGTCTATCAATTTCCTATTGTGATTCTTAAGGCTTTTTTATTGGATTGACATCTGAGACTATCGTATCGATAAACTAGGAACACCCTATCTACTATCTTTTAAATCGTTTTTTAACTCTAACAATAATGCGCAATTATAGAACTATGTATCGTAAAATCAACTAACACAAATGTACATACTTTTTGTATGTAGGTACGTCTATCATGACAAACAGGTATACTCAATTGATTAAAATTTTTTGAGAGACATTATTTTTGAGACAAAAGATTCCGTTCCATTACCAAGCAAAGCACGAAGCGAGTTTTCTCATTCAAGCTATCGCGATCTCCTGTCCATCTCATAAGTAAACCAGACTGTTTAGGCGCTGACCTGAATCCGAATACGGGCACGCGAGAGAAATCTCGGGCTGAGAAAAGCACTGGTGCAGGCCCAGTAGACTCACTTTCCGAAGGAAACTAGAGGCAACTGGTACCTTCGTACATTGTCCTATCATCCATGACTATGGGAATAATTCGTTTCATTCAGAGTTTGGCTAGCACTTCAAGGGTGCCAAAAATATTTCTGATTGTCATAAAAAATAAAAATACCTACTGTAATTCGCTGTGTGCGAGGTAGGTGGTGGAACCCGAATCAAAGAGCGCTCGCAGTGAAAAAAACACATCGTTGGCGTACGTCTGTCACCATTTCTCTAGCAATTTTAGCACAAAATTTACGTAACCCTGCATCATATTTGATTAATAAGTAAAAATCGACACTACCATACAATATTTCATGAAAATAACTCTAGTGTAATTACTTTTCGTAATGACAGTCATTTGTCATTTCGAAGTCTTCCAATAGTTTGCGACGCTGTCGTTGCGCAAGGTCCCAATAATGTTACAGACACGCAATTAAACAAATAGCCCAACATTTTTTGTGTCACGTATCTACATTCGTTCGATTTCGATTTAGACTAAGCTTTTCATTCATAAAACAACGAAGATGACGTTACTGCGCTCCAGTTTCTCTGTGGCATACTCACGCTCGGTGCGGTGGGCGCGAGTGCGAGGAGAAAGGACTCCGTCCTTTATGGGCTATGAATGCTGCGACACGCCTCCTAATGAGCACTCTTTCTCATTTGTTTAATTGTTTTTACTTTCTTCACTTCATTTAGGTTTTACTTTCGTTGTATCTGAATTCATAGCGAACACAACAAGTTGTACTCGCTGTACAATGCACTTTGCAGATGGTTCCATCGATACATTTTAGTTTTGCACCACACATTGCACTGTGGCTTAACGATATTATTTGGCCTGTTTAATAACATTACACTGAACCAGAATTTTAGAAAAAAAATGTGGCAACTCAATATTTAGTTGGATGAAAGCTCTCCTATTTGCAGCTACAAGAAATAAGGAACCTAGATAATACCAGAAACCACGTAATCAGTTTAAGTATGTCACAAAAATATTAGGCAATAATTAACTATGCACTTTTACGAGAAACGACATAAGCCCGCTCCGCAGTAACATCTTAATTGGCCACTAGGGCAGAAAGTACAGTCGTTATAAGTGATATCACCTCAATTTCTCTGCGGCATACGGCAGGGCGCGCCGACAGCTGGCTCGCGGCCGCATGGGCGGAGAAACGCTGGATGCTGTAATCATCGCCGTGCCGCGTTTGACTTATGACTTACAAAATCTACATACAATCATCAGAGATGTGGGTCAGGGCAGTGGGCCGCCACGCGTCGATGCACGCTACATCACATGCGTGGCTTATTGTAAAAAGGACCATTATTTTATTTATTTTTAATATTAATATTTTCCTCGTTTTCAGGGTTTCAATCCATAAGAAAAAATCTGAGCTTTAGGTTTTCATGTCTCTCCTACTTATGTTTTTCGTTGTAGGATGTCGATTAATTTGCAATAAATTATGCTTTGAAAAGCTATGTCGTTTCGTATGATCATCATCATACGAAACGACATTTCGACGGGGGTTCATCATTATCATATCCAGAGAAATTGATTCACTTCGATGCAAGACGCGAATGCTCTTCTAAACGAAAGTGCCTCTAGCTTCGGCCTCATTGCAAGCTCGTGTAACGAAGTGGCCAATTTGCCAGTTTGCTGACGGAGCGAGCGCTTCGAGTTTCAGCGCAACGCAAATCCGGCGAGGTGTTTTTTCGCCGGTCGCTGACCTGCATTTCTCGCGGACGCCGCGCCACTCGGATCTTTTTCCGATTTATCGCCGTTTACTTTGGGCATGTACTTTCTTTTTTGCTGGGCCCGCTGACAAATGAGACACAGGAGACAAACGAGCGCAACGACCGTCTTTACGGCGGTTATTTACGGATTAGACACTGAAAATAGCATTTTTAAACGGAACGATTAAGAATCCAAGACAGTATTTCAGCAGCTAATTTATAGCTGTCTAACTGGTGGAATTTTTATTTTTCGCAAGAAACGTTTAAGCCCGTCTGACGTCGATATGAATATTTTGTTGTTAGAAGCTCGTTTTAATTCGGGAGTAATAACCTGCGATACTGTTGGGGAGTCAGTTCAGTTTTGACGATGAATGTTGATCGATGTCTATTAACAGTGGGTGTGTGGCGGACTAGGATAGATGTGAACAGTGAACTGCATCTGCACTTAGTATCGTAGTGTAGAGCATCGCGGCGCGGGAGGCACGGCCGTCGCTGCGCAGAAGCGTTATCGCACACGTGGCGGGGTGCGTGCGCGCTCCATGCTCCTGTAACGTGATCGACCAGACCACCATGCACCTACAATAATTGCATGCTTTTACAATCACTTTGATTTTATATATGTGATAAAAAAAAACAAAAAAAAATGAACCATGTAAATCACTTCAAAATAATTGAAACATACAACAACGTCGCGTAGGTACATACAATAAACTCGCGCACTTGGCCGAATCATTACCACTTGTGTATTTTATCATCTTGTATGATACGTGGTAATGTTGCGCGAACTTACAAATATTTTTTCGATAGTTGCAAGATGATTCTAGCTAGGGCTAGACAATACTGGAATTCAGTAGACTTCCGTAACTCGATCGCCATGACCTCGAGTAACAAATGTTGGCATTTATCTCATTGTGAATGCACTAAGATATTTTCTTGGCTACCTCTTCCGTAGATGATTAGGTAAATATTTTTGTGGCAGTATTAAAAAAAGCCATTCTGTACAGTCAAAAACATAACATGTTTCTCGCTACCTGCTCGGCAACACGGATAACGGGCCGATAATTGGTATGAAAATCCATTACGACTCAGGAGCTGTAATGAGATTTGGATTTGGAATACGTGCTCGTAAGCAGTCGAGGCTAGGCTAGTAGGTAATGTGGCAGCGAGCACCTGCACCATCATCCACCAGCGAAAAGGAAATATTCGAAAATCGAACTGGCCACCATGCGCAGGAAGAGTAAAAAAATCGTAATTATAAGGGTACAATAATATTTGGCTTTATGACTTGTCAGAATCAAAGAAAAAATAAGTTGATGTGTACATTAATTTTGTTGAAATGATTTGATACAGCGTGGTGCAGCGGTGCATACATCTAACTTATGAGTTAAAATTATTTTATTGCCTCGCCGGAAGCTTGCAAAGTAGAGTATTCAAGAGGAACTTTCTTTGATGAACTTAAATTCCTCACTCGCAAAGTTCGCTAGATCTTTGTCATTCACACTTACCACAAGTATCACCGTGCTTTGGTGGTACCCAACTTATATCATCAGTGTGAGTGGAACAAGCCAGCCCAAACAAGGATCATGGTGTAATCCATGTTATAGAGTACTGTGTACTACTAAGGTTAGAATGCACTAACCTAAAAAAAAAAGATATAAAAAACCTTTGCAATAATAGTTTTATCATGCCAATCTCAGCTCTGTAATATATTCTTGTGCGAAGTGTTGGCACTGGTACACTGAGTTTTTATTTTCAACAAGGTTGCACAATTTTTTGTACCCGCTTTTTTAAACGGTATCTTTTTTGCAAAGTGTGGGCAGTCTGTTTACTGGCTGCGATTCGCTTCTGATTTACAGCTTCGTATACACAGCTAATAATATTTTAATCGGATTCAAGGTCTCGGTGTGGTTTGCAGGAAATGTTAATATTCTTCACAGTCTTCCAAAGCTTCGACTACCTCAATAACTAGTAAGAGCACTCAGCACATGGCCGGCCACGTAACTGAGTTATATGATCGAAGTATAGTACACTGTTATCCAACTGAAACTTGTTGGTTACAATTTGTTTATACATAATTGGGTGAAAGGAATCAAAGTGGTAAAATATTATCTATTTGATAATCTGATATATGTACATTAAAGAAAGTCGTGTTAGTTACACTATTTATAACTCAAGAACGGCTGAATCGATTTGGCTGAAAACTGGTAGGGAGGTAGCTTATCCCTAAACTTTTAGAATTACGGGGCTGGGCGGGACGGGGTTGGGGAAGAGGGAGCTAAAGGAATTTAAATTTGAATTGTAATTGTAGTAAAGTAATATTAATTTAATTATTTAACTATTTACAAAACGTAATTATGTTGTTTTTAGATAGTCCTACATCCTGACTATCTATGAACATCAGCAAAACGAAAGAAAGAAAAACAGCTAATGATAGAATAATCATAAACAGCAATGTCATAGAGTTTGTTTCAGAATACATATACTTAGGACAAATAATATCTCTAAATGACTCATCAACAAACGAAATAAATAGAAGAGTTGGAAATGCTTGGAAAAGATTTTGGTCTTTAAAAGCTATCTTCAAAAACCGTCAGACAACCACTCACATAAAAAGAAAATTGTTCAACACCTGTATTCTGCCCATTCTCACCTATGGTTGCCAAACTTGGGCACTTACAAAAGCACAATGCAACAGACTAAAAGTAACCCAACGGGCCATGGAAAGAAGTTTAACCAACACTAGAAGAACTGATAGGATGAGAAACAAAGACCTAAGAGCCAAAACAGGACTAATAGACATAGCATATAGCTTAAAAAGTTTAAAGTGGAAATGGGCAGGACACATCATGAGAGGACCAGACAAATGGAGTAAAACAATAACAACATGGTACCCAAGAGGCTCCAAGAGAAGCAGAGGACGGCAGTTCAGGAGATGGGAAGACGAGATTGTCGGAACAGCCGGAAGAACCTGGACCAGACTTACGGAAGACAAAGAAGAGTGGAGAAATTTGGGGGAGGCCTTTGCCCGACGGCACACAGAAGAGACTAGAAACATCGAAAATTAACGAATATGTCATAAAATATCTCTTTTGAATAAAAGGCTATAATAATAATAAATAATAATAATAATTATGTTGTTTTTAAGCAAACCCTCAAGTAATTTTCCTGAAACTAAAATTATAGCGGTTGCATTGATTAATGGCAAGGCTGAGTTAATCATAAGGCTTGTCTAGGTCTTATACTTCTTATTGAAATTAGGCAACCCTGTAATCGATAAAAAATCATATTGATTTTGTAGATTCATAGTATTATTCCGTAAAAGGAGCGATCCGGCGACGGGGGTGGCGCTCTGGCGACCTTGCCAGCATCATGCGATATTTTCGCTCTCGGCGCTAACACGGAAGACTATTTCAAGAGTCAGGGTCGCGCCGCCCGCGCCTGCGCCCGCGCCCGCGCATGACGTCGCGGTGTCGGGTTACCGCTCCGTGACGACACACCCTTCACCCTTTGACAGCTCGCCTCAAGGGGACACGGAAATAACATTGTGTCTGACAACGACGTCACGTTGAATGGAAAAATAAAGACAAAGGATTTCGTTTATAATACGACATTGTAAAATATGTATAAACATAAAATTATATACTAAGTATATGTAAGATTTGTACGAGTCTGTTAACACCAGTATATAATTTTATTTATCACGATAAGGACGAAAATCGTGTTTTTTTTTTCATAAGTACCTATGTTCATAGGACCTAATCCACGCCTAATCGGAGCATTGTTATTAATTAAAATAATGCTGAAAACCCATTGTAATGAGTAATTATAATCATTTCAATTTGTTAACAAGTAGGACAGCCTTCAATGTGACCTTGGTTGATAAACCACATGGGATGGGATTTACCTAAATTATAATAATACTTCAATAGTATATTTTTATAAAGTTTCCTCGTGAGTATATTTATGTTATTCAATAAATATATGAAGAACAATTTATCATTTTAATTAATTTTTACTAACAAATTTTTGACTACAATCACAGTGGATTGGTTTTTAATCCAGAATACTTGTCTCTTGCACTTTTAAACACTCGGTCCTTCAATCGGTTTTTTTTACCTAATGTGTTATGATTATAAATATGTACTTATTGTACTTTTTCAGAAGAAAACCGTAACAGTTTTTGATTACTTCCGATAGTGTAGGTACTACATTTCTTTAACTCAAACTCGAAATTGTTACAATGCGCCTACAAAACGTATGCATAGATATCACTAGTGCAAATACAATCATGCTCATTGTCAACTACCCTATAATCTATTTACGACAATCATAAAGCCTCTAGAGTTAATAGGTTCGTAACTTTTAGTGAGGAGACACAATAGACGTCGATGCAATGTCAGCGTTCTCTGTCGAACCGCGGCCGCGGCCTCAACCCGATTCTCGAAGGCAGCAGCTGATGTAAATAGGCAGGAAGCCCGAGCAATGTCAGGAGCGATCGTCACTTGCTTTGTCTTTATGTTAACTCGATAATCAAATCCATTGTACTTTTTGGAGGTACATTTTTGTGGGCTACAGAACTGAAAAGTAATAGGTACTTCGCTGGTTCATGAAAATCTCTGCGGTAAATGTCAGTGAGTTGTTATTACTACGTATTGAGAAGCTATGCCAAGCAAAAAATGTGTCGCAAATAGGTACGACGACAAGATTGTGAGGTATTCCTTGAAATTTGAATTTAGAATTATATGAGTTGATGACAAGTGGCGTCAATTCATGTGGCACGAGATTTGTTCGTGGTGTCAGTTCCATACGCTAGTTATAGTAGTTCAATGGTTAAATATAGACTATAAATTCAACTTTCTCTCCATGCTTCAGCATACTTTTAATTGAATGGAACAGATATTAGCATAATAATAATTATAATATTCTTCACTGCACAAATAGGGACACAGAACAAAAACATTACAAACAAATTATAAGTACAATATTGACGTATAGTTAGGATATTATAACTTACAAGAAGTAAAATTGTATACGATAAAAAAGCAAACTAGGCTCATTTTTAATTTCAAATTAAAATGTACTTACTTTTATTTTATAATATTTTTGATATCTACAAGTACAGATAGATTTATCTCCATAGCTTGAAAAGCTGCTACAAATATTGCTACGAAAACTTGTATGCAACGTCTTCTATTCTAATTCGAGGATATATTTTTTCTTTATTTCAACTGACAACATAAACGAACTGGCCACCACCATCAGTTCGATTTTCAAATTATCTTTGGTGCTTGCTATTGCTATCGCAATCTGCCGTCTGACGTGCATACGAGGTATTATTCCAAATTCCAATCAACTTCTCTGTTTAGGAATGTAACGGATTTTCATGCAATATTATAATCCATGGGATACTGTGAGTTACTTTGAGTTCAGAATTATGCATCATTGATAATTACGGAGCAGGTGGTGTGAAAATATAAGTTATATTGTTTGTTCAGTTGTAGACATTTTGCATCACAAAACTATTGTAATTTAAATAAATAAGTCGTATGAAAGTCGAGACTGACTGAGATCACCTCTAAAGTTTGTAAATGAAACCAAGGCCGTCGCTAGTGTGTTCATTCGACCTTCATTTTTTTTCCGAAAAGCGTTTAGTAAATATGTAATTTACGTAGAGGACATAGAGACAAAAGGAGATTCGTCGATGTCAACTGTGAATTAAGTAGTTTATATCTGGCAAATATCAAAATTATTTTACATAAGTTCTTTTAAAGTCATTTTGTCTCAAATTATTAACTCTAGAAATGAATATCAAATCCGGGCTTAGAAATAAATTTGTGTAAATTGTAATAAAATGTATTTATTAATCTAATAGGTACCTACTCTTTATTATGATATGACTAAATACTTTATTGTAATATATTATATATATATTATTTATTTAAAAGTAAATACAATGAATGATAATCTACGTTGAATCATTCAAGGTTAATTCATAACACCTGGATATAATTTATCAGTGCTTATTGCATTTATTTACTGAGGAAAGTAGGTTGCAGCTTGCAAGCGGGTGCGACGCACCTGGCGATTTCAGCCAGATCACTTGTGACCTCAAAATATTCGTACATGATTAAAAATTGCAAGGAAATAGTTTTTACTTTACAATGCCTGCAAGCGAAGTAGTGGCTATCAAGGTCAACGTGTTTCAAATTTATCTGTCGCAAAATATCGATACATGTAGGAAGTAACTAATTTGCTTCGACGTTTATGTCGCTCCAGCTTTGAAATGTTAAACACACTCATAAATTATCACAGAATAGATTGGATTCACCTCTCTTTGTATGGTGTATTGTAAACTTTGGCATCTATACTAATATTATAAAGCTGAAGAGTTTGTTTGTTTGTTTGTTTGTTTGAACGCGCTAATCTCCGAAACTACTGGTTCGAATTGAATAATTCTTTTTGTGTTGGATAGTCCAGTTATCGAGGAAGGCTATAGGCTATATTACATCACGCTACGACCAATAGGAGCAAATATATAGTGGGTAAATGTGTAAAAAACGGGAGAAAGAAGTCACTATTCCACGCGGACGAAGTCGCGGGCAAAAGCTAGTGTAATATAAAACACACTAATGGTACGTCACCAATAACGTGCATGCTGGGAAAATTCAAACAAAATAGGGTACCAGCGGGTTACCTTACAAGGTGTATAATATGTTACGGATAATACTAGAAGACGGTATAAGCCGAGAAACTTTACCAGGGTTAATTTAGAATCACTCAGGGTAAAATTCGAAATAACAAGTAAAACACATTTTAATTCGAAGTTTACCCATATTAACCTGAGTCTACCGAGCTCTGACTGGGTGTCACTTACTTCTATCTTCAACAGCTTCTTGCTAGAATCATAATATGTGGCAAAGCCGTCACATGGCGAATCTTCACCCCTCACCCATGCAGGCCGCACCCGCGAGCACTATTCGAGTGGCCCGCCACCAAATGCTCGTAGATTTGAAGGAAATTAACATTGTGGTCCTTATAAAAAAAGCTCAAGTCGGTTTATTTCGCGGCGATATTTTGGGCGAGTTCGCGTTAAAATATTTTTTATATAAATGTAATTATATATTATTTTAGTTACATTTGTCTTCGAGAAGCGAGAGAGAAGTAGATATACTGAAATTTCATGTTATCGTACGACGAAAATATTTTCTTTCAGTCAATTTCCCTTTACAAGTTTTCGGAATTTAGCAGGCAACAAATTAGTTACTCATACATCAAATCATCAACATCACTTACTAAGAATTACCTAAATAACTTCACATAGCTGGTATAAGGGCCGTATACAAAAGTGCTGAATTAATAAAAGTCGCACGGCTACATTGAAAAAGGAGACCACTTTATTTATTAACCGTCTTCTCTCCCGATGTGAACAACTAGGTGGTTTCAGCAAGGTCACTGCCTAACTCGGGTGCCAAACGTTCCCAGATCTCGATGGGACGGGGCAAGAACTGGGCTGGGGTGTCCTCGAAACCTCCTCAGAAGTAGGTACGTTGTTCCCCTACTGCTGGGCCTTGAACCCTGCGAGCGTGCTGGTAAACATGTTTGTGCGGTGAGCTGCGCACTACACGTTCATCATACTCGGTGACGTCTCACTCGTTTATACTTTATATGTTGTATTTCGTCCGTGTTATTCCGTTAAGGCACGTGGCGACTCGATCAGACGGAGGATTATAGAGTAGGTTTCACTTTTCCTAAACTTTGTGGAGCTGTGAAACTGAATAAAATATCAATAGGATGAAACAGGAACTCTAGAAATAATAACAAAAATATATATTATGGATGTGACTATCTCTCAAACATAATGATATCTTCTTGTTGTCTAACTAAATACATTCCATTCGTAACTCTACATAGTAATGTTATTTTCCTAAAGCCAGAGATAGACAGACTCCTAGCTACCTACTATGGAATCGTACAGCAGACCTTTAGGTTGACCAGAAATTACCCTCCCACGTTTATATTATTGCATTCAATAAAAAAGTTATGTCTTCCTGATTCTCCGGCTATTATACATAATAGCGAAAACAAATGATCAAGGAAACATTCCTGTATGTTTGCATGGCTGCTTAATGAAGTCCTTTGTGACGTCACGTCATGGTGACCGCGGCGGCCGAGATAATGCTCGCGTCAAGGGCAACGCGTGTTAATTACAATTACCGTGAGTGGACATTCTTTGTTCAAATAATGATTAATGCCGGTCGCGAGTGTCGTGAGATAACAGGAAGCGTCCGTGCGCGCCAATGTCATCTCGCAAGGTCGTTCCCCGCACCCCTTGCCGCCTGCCCCGCGCGCCCCGCACACACCCTCCCCCCTCCATTGTCCACTCTTCCACCCTAAACCATCAACAATTCACCCACCACATAAAGAGTACATAAGCGTAGACCGCGCGACCGACGCAAAAAAATCCAGCACGTGTTTTACTTCTTTGCCTTCTTATAAATAGGAAATACCTACGTAACACGAGTAGATTCTTAATATACATAGTTTATAGCGACATTTACGCAACACAATTAAATATTTTACTATTCCGCGTGTATAATATGTACATACGTAAGTACTTGCTATGAACGTGTAAACTGTAACCTTGTGGAGGCAACAAATCAGCAGAATTACAGTTATTGTTTTTTTCATTGAAAATGCAACGTTTACAGGAAACTGAAACTTACAGCCCGAACGAAGGATCCAAATTAGATTGGCCAGTGGCATTTCTTATCGTCATAGTCCTAATCAGAAAAGCGGTAAGGCCTTGAGCCTGACCCTGGATATTTTTATCCGCATTTTTCGCGAATGGCTACATGTTGAGTAGATACGGAACACGAGTAAGAAAATGTGATTAAAATGAGTAGTTAGAAAGTACTATAACACGTAAGTACAAATGTAACACAGGTAAAGTTGAACCTAAACGATGTGTATTTCCGTCATCGTTCATGAGCTAATTTCTAAACAAAGATTCGTTTGATTGTATCAGCTAGAACGGGAGTGGTGTCGACGGGTGCGAGGTCGCCTCCGTCACTAGGAAGTCGAACCATCCGACCTCGACCTTGTGTGCGAAAAAATATTCGGCGGCGAGCGAATGGCGACGACGCACGAGCCCGCGCCCACCGCCGCCTCGCGCTCGTTACACCCCCTGAAACCCCTTCTGGGGCCACCGCCATCATCCAAACGTCTTAACATTGACGTAACAGAAATAGCTGACACAAATAACCTGAAATTCAGCACATTTGCCCATACTACTGACGCAATATTCCATTGCAAACATGTACTTCAAACAATCACGTTAATCATATGTGATTATTATAAATAATAAATTACAATGGAAAAACTATACAGGAAATAATGGATCGTCGCCATATTTCCATAACAAGAACACAAATCGCGGAAAAGGTTGGAGGCCACATTTTATTAGCAAAAATAACAAGCATTCGTACGTAATATTTGATACGTTATCAAATGCAGATTACATTGTGTACTTTTAAATAAGTAACATTTAAATCTTTGCTAGCTCATTGATGGTACCCTGCGAGCACTTGACTCATCATAAAAATCTCATAGTCCGACCAGACATAAACACTTTTGTAATCTAATCAAGGAAAGCTATGACTTCACTTCCTCTACACAATTTCTAGGATTTTTAACTGTGATCATGCGCCTGATAATTCGTCACTCTGTATGTATGTTGGTTGGTACGTGGATTCTATGAGTTCAGCACAGTTTGTTTATTTGTACCTACTCAAACATTGAATTAAACCGGATCTCTGTATAGTATTTAGAGTATTTTACAAATTAATCGCGATTGACATCATAGTGAAATCAGAGGCGACATTGAAAAATTAAACTTGTTTACATCAATTAATTTGAAATAAGATTAATCCTTGTCTAACGTGTCTAAAGAATCATCAACAGGTAAAACGAATTTGCTCAATTCTTTGGCTTCAGTTTCAGTTAACGTAATGCAACCAAAGATAGGGTGCCGTTACAGCGCGAGCGGATGGCGTATATTCCCACCTCTAGCCTCGTCATGAGATGTCATAGGTATTCGTTGTTAAACACAGAGATCTTTTTAAATCAATGTTTGGTTGGAATTTAACGCTGTCTTTAACAGACCCCTCAAACGCTCCGCTCGCGGAGCGAATGAAGCTACTAACAGATAAATATTTTCGGTTAAATGGTAAATGGCAAAGTCGTTCCCCCTGTTCAAGCTTCTGCACTCTATTCTGCAATTAATGCGCTGAAGGAGATTCCGATATTTTTCCTGGTAACCAAAGATGTATAATAACGTGGGGATTTCACGCAACTCAAGCTATTGCAGAAGGACGCGACCCGGCTGATTGTCGTCATGTTATGGCAACATTCCGTCGACTCAGCCATTGTTCTGGTCTCTTGCGCAACGCTGTTTATTAAACATCTACGGCCACAGCCAATTGTTGCCGATCGATGTATACAAACAAGATGAACGTGCGCCACGTACTTCAACGATTAGCGACTACTTTAAAAGAACAAGAAAGAATTGAAACACGTTTAGGAGTTTCAATTTGAAGTGCGTTGGATGTGTTTTGCAGAATACATAAATACTAAAGTTGAGTATGTAATAAGATACTGAAATTGCTTCTAGTGGGGGATGAAACTTCCTAATATTTTTTATTAAACCTAACTCAAATATGTTTTAAATAAACTCAGACTTCAGCAGAGCAAACTCTCGTGTATTCTTCTCTTTAATGCCCTGATATTGTCTTCATTTTAATCCTATATGATGTATGCATTTTTTTAATAAGCTGATTAAAGCTTTTGTACAATCAACACAATGACATGTTTAATTATAATACAAGAGTCCAGTCAAGGAATGTGCTGGCCACAGACAACCTACTCGCTCGGCTTGCCGGCCTCGTGCCGATTTTAGCTAAACAATACGCTTCTGTTACACAACGCTATCCTCAGTTAAAGGAGTATATCGCGATCTCTTTTTAAAGCTATGTGTCAATATTTAATAGCCAGGCAAATATGGTGTTTGTGACCCCAAGGCGCGCGTTAGATCGGACGACCTTACTCTTGAACGATAGACGCGAGCGGTGCCCCCGCCTTATCATCAGCCACTTGTTGCTTTTCATCCACTTGTTTACAACATGCAGTTATAATTAAAGCGATGTCGTCGCTATTAAACTGTATTTACCGTTTGAGAGCGCGTGTATTTTTACCTGGCTACACAAGATGGAGGGTAATGAATTTTAGGGGCAAATTCAAGTTCTAATGTGAAAAGTGTAATTGGGAGCTAACGGGTGCTGGAATTTTTTTCAACGTACTACTTCGATCTGAAGAAAGAAATGAGTGTTAGTTCGTCAATTACAGAAATAAGCTTAACCTTAACCTTGCCATTAACTAACACCTAAACCGTTCGGTTTCAAGGTGGCTTTATGTCTGCATTGAAATTGTTTACATGACTGAATTTATATTTCCTACTTTGTAACTAGCTACATTACCTATTTAACCTAGAGACTTCGGTTATTCATTATTTCTTTATAGTTCTGTACGTCTACATTACTTGTCTTGAAAAAGATTTGCTGAAAGTTTTTTTCAAGAGAATATTTATCTAAGTCTCGAAACGGTTTTATTTATGAATCGCTTTCGTATAACTATGTTACGATATATAATTATATCCCTAGGGATATAACTATATTACGGCTTTATCTAGCTTAATATCTATCTAGCGACATATACAATAATTTCTTTGAATTTTACTTTATTTGCTTAAGTTTGGTTTTGTTGGAAGTGTAACAAAAATAAATATGGACTGTCGTGTTTATTATGAACACGCTACAAAGACTCTGTTGTGTGACTGTGCAAATATGACATTATTCTAGGAAGATATTCTTTGAGGACTTTGTCATGGATGCACAATGTGATACTTCAAAATGTGTTCGTACTTTTGATATCTGTGGATATAACACATTCTGACCCGTTATTCCTGAAACTCTCTTATACCTTGAACACGTAAATGAAATAATATAAGGAATTTATCGGTGTGTCATTAGAAGTAAGGCGCCTAAATAGGTACCTACTTATATGGGCGCCTAAATTCTTACCGTTCTTATTACTGACACATACGTTGTCACAAATATAACTTTTTTAGGTAACGTGTATAAATGTTTAGAAAAAATTGTACACCGAGTAGTTAATAGGTATAGGATTTAAGAAATGTGCTAGTGCGAAGTTATTTTACAGGGCCTTAATTCCGCTAATTGAGTCGTCACTGAGTTGTGCATCAGTTGTACTACGAGAGTACAATTGATATACCTTGCTATTCTGTCAGCGGCGTGTCTCCTTTCAGTGCTGCTGGCTTTAAGTGTGTTACAATAGCACTACTGAATGACTACTGTAGTCCAACAGTAGATGCCGAAAATAAGCGAATCGAGGCCCAGGAATGTAGACAGAGCCTCCAATCACCAAATCACTTATGAAATGTATTTCTTTTAATATTTTACCCACACATGGCGCGATTTTAGTCACACTCACAGCTACTGAAATAATATATCTCATTTTAAATCATCATATGACCCTGAGTAGAGATCACGGGTAAATACAATCTACATACATACTTGGAGTAATCGCGCAGAACGCCTGGCGACTTCCTTGTTTGTCTTTGTGCTCTTATTGCTGCAAAAATAACAATAAAAACACCAAGTGGCCAAGGTTACCGTGACCTTGTTTACTAGGAACCGATGTGTCAGTTTGCGTATTTATTTCTAATTATGTCCATTGATACTTACTCGTATTTACGCATTTAGCCGAGCGACTGCGCGGCTTGTTGCCAGAATGAACAGTAAACAAATCATTATTTTGTTAATTTTGCGGTCGAACTAATGTTTTTGTACTACCACCCACTTTCTTGATGAGAATCTTTTACTACCATTTGTGGTAGAAATTCTAGCTAGTTACTTACACTCTAAGATTGAGTTCTTGGCCGAAAGGCGACCGCATCTACATAGACTACGTGCCGCAAACATTAAATATTCATAACACACATATTCAATAACGCACGTGAATGTCGACCCGATTTGAATACATTCATATTGTCGGTCATTAACAAAAAACAAACAACTATAGGCATTGAGAGGCGAATGTGTGTCAAGAGTGCGTAGGGCCGCAGCCGTCGCGTAGGCCAGGCCAGTGCATCTGCCGGCCGACCGCGAGGGAACGGGCCGTCACACTCATTGTTCCTACACCGATCGACGAAACTTAATTGGATCGACCTAGCTCGTAAAAGCGTTGTAAAAAGTGTGAAGGTCTGGCGGAGGTAAGGACTCGGCGAAAAGAGGTCAAGTGTAATGCTTCGCGTTCCACTGACCTCATTTGGGAGCCGACGCCGATGCCGCGCGCGCGACGCTCGCTCGCCTTTCATACGAATATGTCCTAGATTGCTACTGTTCTGCCATTATTGTTTGTTTTTAATGTAAAATTAAGAATGCAGTAGAAAATTACTCGAGTAACTGGTTTAGAAACACACTAATCTCATCTAAATATATATGACCGAAAACGAATGACTTATTATTACTTAGTAAAATTTAATGTACTTATTTTAAGTGTGTACTACATTTTCGTATTGTCGATAGTGTAATTTAAAAGGGGAACTACATCATACTTTTTCATATAAAATCATCGAACAATATTAAAGAAGATAAGCGAAATTGTTCAGATACAGATAGGTATTTATCTAACCGTACCAATTTTTCATTGTCATTCAGTTAAATTATTGCAAACCCGATAACAATATCGTGCAATTCTATTCTGAAAAAAGGTAGAGATAGCATTGACACAAAAATGGATTCAATGCAACAAACAGTAACAATCCCCGTGATGCTTAAAAATAAATTTGCATAAGAGCTTTGTTACTCTTTCGCTGAAAAGTCCGGAAATATGGCAGAGGTGACCTCTTGGTGTCGAACGCGACCTTCAGCTGCTATTATTAACGTTGCGGCCGCGAAATCTGAGCGCTTACATATCGCGCCCGAATAATGCCATATACTCCATAATTCATAGAGGCCTTGGCCCCGATGCCGCGTGAGCCTCACCACCTCGCCTCGCTTCCGACAGACGACACTTTCCATTTAAGCTCCGCTGTCACACGAATCACTCGGGAACGGGAACACGACAGACAGAGACTGCCTTCAGGGACACCAAACGCCGGAATGATAGAGTAGACACATTTAGATGTACAGAACAAATGGCTATCATCAATAACTAAAGTTTTGTAGAATAGAAGCGGTTCTGACTTACCACTGCATATTATACCTCCTAGTGTGGTGGTGTTTGGAAACAGATACACGGATGTAAAAAGTTTAGTATACATAATAATCGAACCACCACCAATCTAGCGGCCCTAAGAAGAAACATGACTTACTGTTCTAAATACAACATTATGGGCTTTAAAATCCCATGATTTGGAACCTTATTTTTGCAGTCAATAGTTATAAAAAACGTCCCAGAGAAACGAACTAAACAAAAAATAAAGCGGGCGAGGACCGACTCTACATTACAAATCACAATATAGGCCAAGGTTCCTAAACAAGCTCATGAACATATTTTGTGATACTCGTCAGACCTTGATAGGAACTGCTATTTTAGATATTGGTTGTCACTATGCTCCTACTTGGAAGGCTACGTTAACTACAGTATTCCTTTATGAGACATCCATAAACACTTCTTCACTTCCAAAACTTTCTAAATATCAACAGCTTAAATAGTTTTTAAGACAAGACCTACACTAGTAGCTAGTCACCTCTCTGATGATATCATTTTACTTCAAGCAAAAATTTTAAAATATTTTATTTTATCCAAGTCTTTTCGATAACATAATGCATGTATGCAGTAGGCTGTTTCCACTAAGAAAAAAAAACACAATATTGATTGTTTGTAGTGATTAATTATGATATAGAGATAACAAAAAACCAATTCATTTATTAATTAAAATAAGGATTACTAATATTTTAATATAATATATATATATTAATATAAATAAATAAGTTTGTCCAAAACACACATTTGGTCGCGTGATCGTAAACGCTGACATGGGGATGTTACGTCACACCTTTGACGATGGCGGGCTTTTTCTGCTGTCATAGACAATGATCAGTTTTCTTGTCATGATATGTTTCTATCATCGAGAGATGGCGCTAGCGTCACTTTAGGAACTAACTTTTTAAACTTTATATAAGAATTATAGCAGAGGGTAATTGCTTTTCGCCAACGTAAATAATAAACAGTAAATAGTAGAATGTTAAACAAAGGGAGAAAGCGACCCATTTCACTCGGGATGTTTCTGGCACTTGAACGAAGTGAGAGCGCCAATAATTCGAGGGTGAAAGGTGGTGGTGCTTTCACCCGAGTTAAACATACTATTTTTCATTTCGACTGTGAGGAAAACATTAAATTTACAAAAGTGGTTGTAGATGTCTTGGTGAGGTATTATGTAGTTCAGCGAGAAAGGAAAACATAAGATTTGAACAAAATATGACAGTTGATTTAGAGTACTAACAACACCTAACACGATTAGAAAGAATAACGGCACGAATACATGAAAACAGAGTACAAAAAAGCAGAAAATATCAAGTAATTAAAATCTTTGTAAAGAATATCGATCGATTTTTCGATTCGAAAACAATATTAAAATGTGAACTTTTAGTACAAAATTTATTTATTGAATAAATATATATTTCAAATTAAAAATCCTAAAATTAACCCTAAAATTGTCACATAAATTAAGGACATAATAGTGCCAAAAAATAAGTATCCAGCTATTAACGCATTTTACAATATTTACTTACATACTTTTTTAGGGTTCCGTAGCCGAATGGCAAAAAACGGAACCCTTATAGTTTCGTCAAGTCTGTCTGTCTGTCTGTCTGTCTGTCCGTCCGTATGTCACAGCCACTTTATTCTGAAACTATAAGCATTACATAGCTGAAACTTGGTAGGTAGGTGTATTTTGTGCACCGCTTTCCGATTCAAATACAAAAAGTAAGAAAAAATAATATTTAAGGGGGGGCTCCCATACATGAAACTAAAACTTTTTTTTTTTTACTTAAACCTATGCGTGCGGGGTGTCTATGGATAGGTCTTTTAAAATTATGTTGAGGTTTGTAAAACCATTTTTTCTAAAATTGTAAGGTTTGAGATATAGACGCTTCCAAAGTGGTAAAATGGGCGTCCCCCCCCCCCCCAAATCTAACTTTTGAACTAAGAAAGTGAAAATTTAAAAAAATATATATGATGTAGATCTCAACAAAAACTTGCAACGAAAATTGGTTTGAAGGAGATCGAACCAGTAGTTTTTGAGATATTGCACATTTTTATCAATTTTTTTTTGTGTTAATCTTATAGCTAAGTGTATACTGTATTTTTAATGATGTTATTCTGTTTTGTGTTCCTTATTAAATAAAATAAAATAAACCGCAAATATAACTTTGTCTTTCATACAAACACTATGAAAAACAAAGTTATTTTTGCTGTCGCAATATATTGTGATGTTTTCGTTAAGTGAAAGTAAGTGGATCATGAATTCAGTTAAGGGTGTAAAAATTCTGTAAAACGATGGGAGAAAACTGCTCATTCTCCATCTTCATAGTATTTTGCTGTCAAAAAGACTTCCTACTTAAGAAGTGACGTCATTTTGGACGCCATGATAGTTCGAGCGTTTTTGTGGCCGATCCAAATTGAATTTTTCAAATCACATATAAATCAAGTAAATGTTGAATATTTTTAAAAATATCAAGATATAATATGATCAATATATTTACTAAGTTAAGGTATTATCTCGTTTTTGAAATTTAGTCAACTAGCCTATTACTCGCGTCAAGATATTCATTTATTGAAGTACAATTTTCGAACGTTTAATTTTTGCGTGTTTTTTGGTTTTTTTATTCGTTATCGAACGAAAACGCCATATCCAAGCGAGTTATTTAAAAATAGAGCTCAACGTCACCCGTCACTTAAGCAGACAAGTAAATACTAGTTATACGCTAACCAAGTGCGTAAGCAATGCAATCAAAGTGCAGAGGCAGCGAAGACAATGCGGAAGCGTCGCAGTATGTATCTACTTAACCAGAGAACAAATAACTTTTGCTTCAGATCAAGGCAACTTGTGAATGCATTCAATATTCTCGCTTGACCTTAAAGTATGTATGTATAGACTCATTGTTGATTTTATTCAAAATCCTTGTAAATAATGAATGGTGTCCTTTTACGAATGAACATTTGTATAAACAAAGAGGTGAATTGAAAATGTATACCTTGGTGACTTGACGAATGGGATCGTCTGCATACGAAATAATAAAGTTTCGGAATATAAGTCCTACCTATGTGTACCATCTCAAGGAACTGTCGTAGTCCATAAAAAACACGGTGCTGTAATTTTGTAAACAGGTATGCTCCAACTGTATCTGTATAAAGAATCATTCTTAAAAGATACTACAATGTTAACCTTTTTTTGTAACAAATGAAAGATTTGTTACGATAATTTATGTTTTGACAAATAGTAAAAGACTTATAAAATAAATAAAAAATATCTTTAAGTGAGTGTTTAAAAGTAACTCGCTTAGAAATAGCGAGGCGAAGAGAGAGACTCGTTGGGTAAAGAACGAAAATCTCTCCATATACGCGCTGGTCTAGCTATTCATATTTGTAACCTCACTTACTGCTACAAAAAATAATAGAATAGAAGTTATGGAAAGTTTTTTGTTAATATGCCGCACCTGCGCCTTTTCTGGAGATCGTTTATCAACTTATTATGGTAGACCCACCCCGGCTGAAATGCTGAATTTGCAAATAACACGTCACTCAGAAAACGATGTAAATAACTTTTTACTATTTCTACATAAGACGAAAAATTGGAAACGCGCATAAATCATGACCATGAGAAATCAAAAACTATTTTTTCTTAGAGAAAGAAAATTCGATCAGTGAACTTCTTTCAATACGAAGTGCACGAGAATTGGGCCTCAAATATGGCAGTTTTTTTTTCAAGTGCAATTTATAATATTGGTTTATCATGCGTTGTTTTATGACGTCTTACATTATGTATCTATTTTGTTTTCTTTTCATCACAAACTCTTGGTTTGCACCATTTTCTTATATGTTTTTCTAGAGCTTTTCTTGCCCTGAATTGTCAACACCACTTTATTTATTAAGATGCAATTACTACTTGTAGATAGACTTGTACAAACTAAGTTAAACATCAAAAAGTTAGGTACCTAATGTACCTTTAGTTCACCAAAGCTAATAATAAGCAACGTCCTAGCAGCTAGAGGTTATCATCTGTTGAAGGTAACTCCTTGCATTAAAGTGACCGATAAAAAACGTCCGTTAGTGCATGCATGGAGTCGTCTTTCATGCCAATCAGAAGAGGTCGGATAGTATTACTTCAAGGTCTGTTAACAAGCTGACCTCGGCGTATCGGTCGCGGAGGACAGACGGCGCAAATATTTGTGCGCGCGAGAGGCGGCGAGCGGAGCGGGCGAGGCGCGGCGGGGAAGGGCGCAGGGCGCGGGCGGGTGACCTTGCCGCGCGTCTGCCGTGCGACCTTGATCTTGAGACGACCGCGACAGCGCGACCGCCCTCGCGGCGACGCGGACGACACGACACCTACTGCTCCGGTTGCTAACTATAACCATTGTGATGGCCCATCACCGATGCCGTCGCTGGACGATCGCACTTCGTTTGATTGACGGGAAAATTGCTCGAGTATCAAGTACCGAGAAGATACGGCGAAGTATAAGTTTACAGTGACGATTTTCAGAAGCAATTTGTTCCTAGTATTACAAACATGAAGAATTGGTTTGTTGGTTATATCTGCACATTGTTCTAACGAGTGCGTACCTACTCATAGTTTATTGTGGGTTATGATATGATTATTAAGTTACTTCTCGTATTTATTTTGCGTGACGCGTTCGTCGTCGTCCTAGTCATCATGTAAAACCAAAGAAAGAGTAGGTAGACATTTCCCCAACGACAGATTATTGCACTAGATAAAAACAAAACTGAATTATGAGCTCCAGAACGAAAGGATTTTGCTAAGGTCCAGTGAGTTTATGGCCGCTCACGCACCTGAAGATTCCTTTTTTTAGATGGAAGCGTGCGAGAGCCAGGTGTGAGGACCCTGCAATAACTAGGCCCTAAGGGCGGTTGCCCTTTTTTCACTACCCTAAGGCTGCCACTGCTATTCACGCAAAGCATTGTAGGTTTACTTATGGAAACCTACTAAAATAGAGAAAACTAATTAAAAATATTTTGTCCATCAATTTGAGGTGGCATGCGAGTTGTAATCGATAAGCAACGCGTGCAAAAAAGCACGTGCATGTTAAGGTCGTGTGTACGTTGTGAATTGTGAATCTTGTGATATTACAGGAGCTCTATTTTAGAATCACTCGTGTCAATATTGCGAGTGATTTTCGTTCGAATACGAGTTATTTTAGTTGACTTTTAATTCAGCTTCGAACGAAAATCACACGCCATATTGATGAGAGTGATTCAAAATAGCACCCCAGATCACCAATACATTTTTAGCGATTACGCATGGATTTAGGCACAGAATTTAGGTATGTTTGTTTACATGTGAAATGTTTATGCGTAGATTTATTTCCAAGTATATGCTTTGGTGAGGAATGTTATCGAATTAATCCTCAAATATTCTAATTACTGCTTCCAAAGTTCTCCAACTCCAGTTGAAAGAAATACTTTACTTCTTTAGGGTTCCGTAGACACAAGTTGTTACAAAAATGAGTGATCTATTTTAAATATTTGCCGTGTAGATTTCAATTAATTTCCATTCAAAAATTGAACGTTTATCAAAGAAAATCACACGTCTTATTCACGCGAGGGATTCAAAAATAGGGACCCAGTGGATTATTTTTATCCATTTGCGTCAATGGCGCTTAGTGTTCGGTGTTTATATAAAATCAGCTGAAATCTACACGGCAATAATAAAAAAATAAGACTTAATTTTGTAAGTATGCGCGTCTATATATATTTTGGTTTTCATTGTTTACGAACTTACGAACGAAAATCACTCGGAATATTGACGCGAGTGATTCAAAATTAGAGCTCAAATTGAAATACGAATTTATTTTTGTAATACGTGTGAGTAGCCTGTCCATCTTGTCGGTGGAGGTCCTACGCTGCGCCTTTGGTCGAAGGTCTCCAATCAAGAACTTTTCTGCCGCAACGGCCATCAGTTCTTCGCGCTATGTGCTTACTGCCACTTGAGCTTTCTAATTCTATATCCGTTACCTTAGTTCTTCTACGTATCTTCTCATTTGAAATGTGAAAAATTGTGAGGAAGGCCTAGTTCAGCAGTGGACGTCCTTTGGCTGATAATGATGATGATGAGTGGTATAGATTATTTAAGACGAAAGCGCTGCACTTGCTCCTTCTCGTGCATGACGAAATCATCAAAACAGTTGCCTGCAAAATCAAATAAATGTACCTACCTACTTAGCTAAGAAATGTGCAAGCATAAGCAAACGGCGACGGCCATTGGTTGCAGGTGCGACAACGGGAGCTCTATTTTTTAATCACTCGCTTGGATATGGCGTAAGATTTTCTTTTGAAGGCGAACTAAAAATCAAGGAAAACCGAGCAAAATATACAACGGGAACACTCACAAAATTAAGTAATATTTATTTCAATCACTCCTGTGTGGAATGAATCTGTTTTCCATTCGGAAAACGGATATTTTATTAATAAATATCACACGCCATATTGTTGTGAGTGATTCAGAAATAGGGCTCCTGGACGGGCACTGTTGTGGAGCGAAGCGACCTCGAGTGTCCGCTATTGTTATTGCAGACTGGTTAAAAACTTACTACCCGACCGCGCGAGCCATTTTGATTATCATGACTAATAATAAGGTTCATTTCTAGAGATAGAAAACTATTACAACTATGGAAGATGTACAGTGCAGCGATTAAAAATATCTCAGAAGTCGTAGTGTATTTGTAAAAATTCTAATAAATATTCGTTTTCTTTATTTTCGAAATTACATTTAGAGCCTTAATAAAAGCATCTCCACTAGTCAAACGTTTGGATTTTAGTTTTTAAGTTTCATGAACCTAGGAAAACCAACATAGCACTATGACTAGAAAATATACATATGTGTGTCTTTATAAGTTCGCATTAGTAATAATTAGCCTTTATTAAATTCATATACGTACCTACAAAAGGTGTATGCATAGGTAATTTAATTTCAATAACACCATGTTTTTCCAATGGGTCAACGTGTCGTTCTTAGTGAGCAATTAATTCAGTTTCTTGTAAATAATTACACTTAATTGACATAAATACATACAAACTACTATTGTTTCAACGTGCACGTTGCGTAGTGTCATCCCAAGAAGGTCATACTGGTTTCCAATCTGGATACTTATCGGAAACAATGTAGTTAGGTAGGTAGTATGTATTTACGCATCTAGAATGAATGTTGGTCCACGTGTAAGTTTATTGCGGGGTGCACGCGCGAGGCGACCTTGCGAGGTGCGCTGCGGAGAAATGCGCTGTGCGCGCGCGCAACGGCTGACGCGCTCTCCCTTATCGCGGCGCTTATCGGCAAGGCTGCGCGCCACGTGTCGCTGACCAGTGACCACTGCGCAGACTGCTGCTTGCATCAACCACACTATTCCTCATTAATTATCAACTATAATCGCTGGAAAGGAACGCTTATGATCTCAATATTCTTATATGAAAGCTTTATCTAGCTAGCCTGAGATGTGGGTTAAGCCTAGAACAACAGGCAAAAGAAATGCGCTACCTATGTGCTAAATTTCATTTATTTATATTTTGACTTCATAAATGATAATTCATTCATTTTATGATTTACGAGTACAAAAGGGATGTACTTAGTTAATGAAAGTGATACAAGATAACAATGAATTTAGTGAATTAATTGCATCCAACCAAGGAAGGAAATTAACTTTTCAAAATAAAATTATTGATATCCACAACAAAATAAAACATTTAAGTTACAATCAAATATCTCACTTATACAAGGAATTTTTGCCATGAATCATGCCCGTCCAGGGACACAAGGCATTGCTCACAAATAAATGTATGACTAATAACTTATAATGCGACATTTTCTGATAAATTGTGTATGCAGAAGGTACTCGCCGATTAAGCGATTAAGAAGAAACACAGATGAAGCATAAAGCGATAACGAATTTCAGTGTAATAAAGAAAGTCGTAGTAACGAGCTCATTGTTTGCTTCCGTGACCCGTCAAGTCCTAATATGAACGTTTACTTTAAAAATAAATACTACTGACTCTTTTTACAAATACACAGTGTATTGTATACTTATACATACATACTACGCGATATTCGTTTTCGAGGCGATATCGGAAATAACAATATAAATACTATCTATTACATATAATAAGACTGTAAAAGATCGATTTCTGTACATTGAAGATTTTTATGAAAAATTGTTACAGGGGGTCTTAATTACCGTAATAGAAGCCAAAACAACAATTTTTAAAATTTTTGTCTGTCTGTCTGTCTGTCTGTCTGTCTGTCTGTTTGTCCGGGCTAATCTCAGAATCTACTGGACCGATTTTGATGGGGCTTTTTTTATTTGACTCAGCATCACTTGGAGAGTAAACTAGGATAGAAATAATCACGCCAATAGACTTAGGGGGTAGGCAGAAAATATATATATATAAAAGAAAGTCGTGTTTGTTACAACACTTATAACTTGAGAACGGCTGAACCGATTTGGCTGAAAGTTGGTGGGGTGGTAGCTTAGAATCAGGAAAAGCATATAGGATACTTTTTGTCCCGCTAGACGGGGCCGGGGCTGGGGTAGCACGGGACCGGGACGAAACGGTGGGGAGGTAGCTTAGTACCAGGAGAAGGACATAAGATACTGCATATAGGATACTTTTTGTCCCGCTAGACGGGGCCGGGGCTGGGGTAGCACGGGACCGGGACGAAACGGTGGGGAGGTAGCTTAGTACTAGGAGAAGGACATAGGATACTTTTTATCCCGTTCGATGGGGCCGGGGCTAAGGCGGGACGGGGCCGAGGCGAAACAATTTAAAATAAATGTGGGTGGAAATGAATCTGTAAAGTGTTTTAATTCAATGTGTAGTGTTTCCTCCATATTGGTTTGTATAAATTAAATGAATATTTGGTACTTTATGGCACTTGCCAAAGTATAACAAAACAGTGCCATGAAAAAATTTATATTTAGATCCATTTTTTCCACACAACAAAGTAAAATGTTAGTAAAGTAGTAGTTTTTTTTGTGGCAAAGTAGTAGTTAAAAGTAAAGTAACCATATTATCCTATCAAACAAAGGAATTCCTAATCGAAATACAAATTGTGAACGTCCAAATAATCGGTATGGTCATAATAATTGATCACCTTTGATGTACCTACTACTTGCTTCTTATCTATACATATAATAAGACTGTAAAAGATCGATTTCTGTACATTGAAGATTTTTATGAAAAATTGTTACAGGGGGTCTTAATTACCGTAATAGAAGCCAAAACAACAATTTTTAAAATTTTTGTCTGTCTGTCTGTCTGTCTGTCTGTCTGTCTGTCTGTTTGTCCGGGCTAATCTCAGAATCTACTGGACCGATTTTGATGGGGCTTTTTTTATTTGACTCAGCATCACTTGGAGAGTAAACTAGGATAGAAATAATCACGCCAATAGACTTAGGGGGTAGGCAGAAAATATATATACACCGTGCTTTTTTAACCGTCTTACACCCGAAGCCCACGTAATGTAACCATCTTAATAAACCTCTAGGACATGTTATTTTTTTTATTACACTCCACATAATTTTGGTGTAAAAAATATCTAATAGTAATGTTACGTAATGTATCATCATGTTCATAATGTTTACGTTTTCAACAATGCATTCCTTGACCTTGCCGCCTCCACGCGTTCCGCACCGTAGCCAATCTAAGACAGTCCACGTGGATCTCTAACCAATCATGCGCTAGCGCAATCCTTTGTGACGCCCACCGCCTCGCCCCTTTCTATTCGTGCGTAAAATAAGGTCAGTAGTGCCGACAGCCGAGTGAATGACCCGCGCGTAGTGCTCGTTACAGGATGTTTCGTACTAAATTGTGCTGATATCTTCTTTAATGTCTTAGGCTTTGAAATCTTAATAATAACCAAGTTTTATTTAACGAATGACATGTAGTTATTGGATACTTTAAGTGGCCTTCGGCTGTAAGACGGTTAAAAAAGCACGGTGTATATATAAAAGAAAGTCGTGTTTGTTACAACACTTATAACTTGAGAACGGCTGAACCGATTTGGCTGAAAGTTGGTGGGGTGGTAGCTTAGAATCAGGAAAAGCATATAGGATACTTTTTGTCCCGCTAGACGGGGCCGGGGCTGGGGTAGCACGGGACCGGGACGAAACGGTGGGGAGGTAGCTTAGTACCAGGAGAAGGACATAAGATACTGCATATAGGATACTTTTTGTCCCGCTAGACGGGGCCGGGGCTGGGGTAGCACGGGACCGGGACGAAACGGTGGGGAGGTAGCTTAGTACCAGGAGAAAGACATAGGATACTTTTTATCCCGTTCGATGGGGCCGGGGCTAAGGCGGGACGGGGCCGAGGCGAAACAATTTAAAATAAATGTGGGTGGAAATGAATCTGTAAAGTGTTTTAATTCAATGTGTAGTGTTTCCTCCATATTGGTTTGTATAAATTAAATGAATATTTGGTACTTTATGGTACTTGCCAAAGTATAACAAAACAGTGCCATGAAAAAATTTATATTTAGATCCATTTTTTCCACACAACAAAGTAAAATGTTAGTAAAGTAGTAGTTTTTTTTGTGGCAAAGTAGTAGTTAAAAGTAAAGTAACCATATTATCCTATCAAACAAAGGAATTCCTAATCGAAATACAAATTGTGAACGTCCAAATAATCGGTATGGTCATAATAATTGATCACCTTTGATGTACCTACTACTTGCTTCTTATTGTTGTAATATTGCGAATTTTAATGATAAGTGAGTACTAAAATGTACTATATAAATACTTTATATCTTGCGTACTTATAAGTACTTATACTTAAGTATCTTATTTGTAAAAAAATCATAAGCCTATAAATTAAAAATTCTATCCAAAGTCACTATTCCACGCGGACGAAGTCGCGGGCACAGCTAGTTGTTGTAATATGGCCAATTTTAATGATAAGTGAGTACTAAAATGTACTATATAAATACTTTATATCTTGCGTACTTATAAGTACTTATACTTAAGTATCTTATTTGTAAAATCATAAGCCTATAAATTAAAAATTCTATCCAAAGTCACTATTCCACGCGGACGAAGTCGCGGGCACAGCTAGTAAATAATAAGCCAAAAAAGTTATATTTGCATGCGCTTTAAAATGAGTTTGAAGTTATTCAAAACTAGCAGTCCTAGAGATATTCGTTTCAACCCTAACCGTAACTGTAATTTTATCTACCAAAGTAAAAATCATGAAAAAAGGTCCACCTGTTGTCGGTTTTTTTATAAACTAGATTTAGATTTTTGCTTGTGTGCGACAAACTGGCATAAAAAGATGCAAAATTAGTTTGTGGAGTTTTATAAGGTAAAGCAGTGACACAAGTTAACGTAACGCCTAAAATGTGCTAACCATATAAGATAAAACGCGATGAAAAACCTAAATTAAATATTCATTAACTTCTTCTTAAAAAGTAAAATGCAACAGATACTTTAAAATTGTTGCACATTTTGTACAGATTCCCACTGTTGTCACTTAGTAAATAAGCTCCCTGGGTACGTGCACGAATGTACTGGAACTTTCAAAATGCTCTCCGGACACCAGAGTCCATCTCGTAGCGTTTCTCGTAGACGCGTGCTACGGCGTAGCGAGTGACAAAAACTCAGTCATTTTCGTTGCTGTACTATTTAACTATCTTTTAATTTAAATTTTTTTTGAACCGCCACTGTAGTGCCACGTATAAAACTGCAAAGTTGAATACTTTATCCAATCAAAATTCAAATCCCGTTTTTTCAAGTTGGTTAAATCCGACAAAGCGATGATTTGCGCAAAGGTTAGTTACACATTAAGAAGTCAAGGTTATCTGTTGTAAAAACAATACCGAGAAACCGGACCAAACGTATTTATTTTGGGTTAGGTATACGACACAAAGAAGAAATAATAAAACATGTTCTCACCTCGATTGACTCTAAACATAAGTTGTGGTAACTAATCCGTAGGTTACATATGATTTTACTGATAATTTAATTCTCTCTGATTTCATAAACACGTGACTTTGAGACAGGTATGTCGAGCGGGATGTCAATTTATATTTTGTTGATATTGAATGTGACCGGGAGGGCGCCGCGTCCCTGCCGGAAAGGGGGGTGACATTGTCCGACCGCTGCGTTTTTATACGCTTGCGATGCGCTGACGCACAGCGCTGTGGCGGTGGCTAGGATGTCTGCAAGGTGGCCTTCAGACGTATTGTGTTGTTTGTGCGCCTTTTCGCCGACACGACCAAAAAATTCAAATATTTTTATTGATTGTCCTCAAACACGTTCTAACTCCATTCGAAAACAAATGATCATCAACGTCTAGTCAACAGAATTCGTAGTGTCCTGCCATTAATTTATCTGAACCAACTACCAATAGATTAAGTATACGTAGTATCATAGTCCTATAATTAAGTTAGCTCTGCTTACCACCTTTACATTAAGTATATAGTATATAGAGCTTTAGTAAAAAAGCTTTAGAGTAATTAAAGCTTTCGTAGTAATTAATGCTTACAAAAAAGCTCTAATTATTGTATGTAAGCAAATAGCGTTACCAATTATTTTTTCTATGATTCACCTATTCCTCTTTACGTTAATAAATACATAAGTATGTTTAAGAAGAGCAAACGTGCAGAAACACCAATGTAATTTATTAGTTATAATTAAGTGGCCGTTTCGTTTGCTGAAGCAGCAGCATGAAAGTAGTACGTTCTAGTAACTCGCGTGATTGTTAAGTGCATGCGACACCCTACCGCTACTACTGTTTCAGTTAGTTAATTCTGTCTCAGAATTAGGTTCATTTCACTGCGACGTCAGTTGTCTGGCATTTGCAGATACAACCACAAAAACAGAGGACATCAGTGTAGTAGTGTATACTCAAGTTATTATCAGTAAATATGTATAATCTTTGTCTAACAATATTAGGTACTTTAAGCTGTATCTAGCAGCTAGTGCTAAAGATTTTGTGTCATTTTATTCGCCATATGTAAAAAAAAATCTTTTAAGAGAATATTTTTAAATCTAAAATCCTTTACTATTAATTGTTTTTTTAGCTTTATTCATGCTACAACTAACCTACCCAAATACTTTGAAAAATGAAATTGTATGCCTGTCAAACCAAATAACGTTTTGCATTTTTCCCTTGTTGATGGAAAACGGCGTCTATTTGTTTTTATGGTAACTGAAGCACACCCATTGAGAAGAGCAGTATTGACTCACCGACTGCCGTCAACACATTACCGGCGCTTGCGTCAACGGGGGCAAACGATGATGCGCGGTTATAGGAATACCAACACATACATCGATCATCGCGTGTCGAGCATCTAGCTAGAGCTATCACAAAACACGATCGCTATCGCATTGCAATTGTTAGGAGTTGTGATAATATTTTGTAAGTTCAGTGGTAAGTACCAGCATAGGACAGCGCTGATAAAAAATGTGTTTAGACCTACACGAGGAGCAGATACCATACCTAGTTATCGCACCAGCAGCGTCCCGAAATGGACTCCTTCAAATTAAACCAATTGGACACATTTTTGACATGGGTGGATAAAAAAAAATCTTTATCTAGCTATCTATGGTTAAAGCATATACGATTATCTGTCACTATATCTATCTCTTTCAATCAAGCATTATTTTTTGAAAAAAGGGCATTAGGTTATAGTTATGTATTATCTTGCCTCATTTTGAATAATTTTATGATATCATTGCAGTACGTCAATTTTCCGTGCTGCAAACACAGCTCAGAGTTTTCTCCGGCCATGTCACACACATTTGCAATAGCATCGTTGTCGCTTGCCAGTTACATAATCAGCATATAGTTGTACAGAGAAGCGGGCGGCTGCTCTGTCGCGTAGCCTTAACATGACATGACCGTACATCATTGATTGGCAGCTTAGGGATCAATTGTGTGTACCTAAGCTGATATTAATTAAATTATTTGGGTTTTGTTGTATTAACATAACCATTGAAATACTACGAGTATAACTAGCGTATGAAACTGACACCACGACCAAATCTCGTGCCACATGCATATATTGACGCCACGTCATCAACTAATACAAACGGTTTCATATTCTAAATTCAAATTTCAAGGAATACGTCACAATCTTGTCATCGTATTTGCGACACATTTTTTGCTTGGCATAGCTTCTCTATAAAATAAAATAATAACTCACTGATTAAAACAATCTATGTAAACACATAACAAACACTGTATATTTCGAACGTAACCTTTCAATGAGACCTTAGAAATAAAAATAATTGGAACTTCAGAATTAACACACCATACGAATCACTCACAACAGTTCACAGTGTCTACATTTTGTTTTCTTTATTTTTTACACAACATAATAACAAATTGGTGATTTGTTACGTGTCACTTGTGTCGTTCAGTGTGTAACTGTGTATTTTGTTCGTTCAGTGTTTTAATTTGCTCTACATATCGTGTAAACTGCCAGAACTATCTGAACAAAATATATTTTAAAGTATTGTTATATTACTTTAAAATAAAATCTTATTTCTTTTCAGTTCAAATATTATAGTTTATTTTTGTTTTTATAGTGTATTGTCACTATACAAACTTAATAGGTAACAAGTGCAATTTATATTTATTAAGTTCAGATATTTTTTGTACCTATATATAAGAAATCGATTCAACTTATCCACAGTTACATCCCCATGTATTGAACCCACAAATAACCGTCGTAAATTAGAAATAGAACGAGTTTGGCAGTGGTGCAACGTCGCTTTATAATTAGCGATGCACAAATGAAGTGGCTTCGAAGGAATTGGGTCGTCGCGCGGCGTGGGGGGGGGGGGGGGGGCGAGGAATTCGCGTAACGTTACGTCAGAGGGCGTCGGCCTCTCGCGGTCGCCGACCTGCGGCTATCTCTAGCATGGCCGCTAGTCGCACGCGCATAATTACGCACCGCATACGTGCTTAATGAAATACAGTATGAAACAATAGGGCAAAGTTTAATCGCACGATTGATTGGGATCTTCTGGCTTTGAACACCGTTTTATTTAGTCTGGAAATTACAATATGTACCTATGTAACTGACATCAAGGTACCAGTACCTATAATTATTGTAAGTCATCATTATGGCCACCCAAGTACTGCATAGGTTACAAATACAAATATATTTATTTGCCATTAAACCTTGTTAACATTAACATTATAGCTTGTTAAACCTAAAAAAAATGTTTTGTTAATATAATTAGTCATTTAAAACAAGCTTTAAGTTTGTTATTGAATTATTTACTTGGAATAAACTTTGGTATGTGTTATGTGATGGATGTGTGTGAATCACAATAATATGTTCAACTACAATATTTCAACCATTCATTCATACGTTTGTATTTCCCCGTCTTACTTTTGGGCAGAAGGAAATCACTGGATTTACCCGCCTACCTACCTACCTATGAGGTGAGCGGCGTCGTAGCAACAGCGCCGATCATCGAGCTACCACAAAAGGAAAATGTCCACGATATTAAATATCTATTTTTACCAGTTAATAAGTGTTTTATGTCCATAAAATGGAAGTTTCAACTAAGTTTAAAAACAAGAAAAATAATTTACCACCACATACAGAAATTAATGTAGAGACAGTTAATAAATGAAGGTAGTACCACCAAACTGCATTACAGAGCTATAGACCCAACTAGGGCGAAGTAAAATAGAGTGATTCAACCATGATAGTAGGCATGCACAAGCATTATCTGTTATTCTGTTGTCAGTGAAATCGTAACGGATGCAATTGGGTATTTAGCACATCACCGCGAACAGCTATGTAAGCAAACAACATAATATCAACAAAAATAACACATCGCTCAATATAAGGTAGGCTTATTTACATGTTTCTACCTACATTCATAAAGCACGTTGAGCAACCGATGTAAACTTTGTGGAGCGTGAATCAAGCGTTACCTACTACATAGCGGTCCCGCGACTTCGTCCACTCTTACTAATCTGTGCTTCGTCGACGTGATTCGATTTTAGTCCTTTTTCAGTAAGTTTTAGCGAACTGTTTTAAAGCTTAGACCCCGATAAATAAGGGTAGTATTTAAACGAGCGACTGTAAATTAATGTTTTAAGTGTCAAAAATACTTAATTTGGGTTATAGAATTACTAAGTGAGCGACTGAGTGCGAGTGACGAGAAATCAACAGATCAGCAACTAACAAAGAATAATTTGAGTTACTTTAAATACAAAATGAGAAGCTTCATAATATATGAGCGACCCAATTTTTGATTGAGTGTCAACATTACGACCTGCATTTTTTTCAAAATTTGGCAAATTGATTTTTCAAACAGAGCAGTACTTAATCTTATATGAAGTGTTTCGAATGCAAAAACTGCTTTGAAAAATACTAATCGAAGTAGCGTATTATGAGGACACATTTAATTAAAAAATCATCTTATGAAATTACTATTTGAAGATACACTAAATATTCTTACAGGTAATAAAATTAAACAATGTATTACGAAAAAGTAATAATAATAAATTTGCGTTTACTAAAATCAAATAATAATAAACCGGCCAAGTGCGAGTGGGATTCGCTCACGAAGGGTTCCGTATATACTATGTATGTAAGCATTTAAATTGTGCAAAAATTTACATGACAATTATTTTGCTTATTGTATGTATGTTTACTAAGGTATATTAAAAAAATATTTCTCAAAATCTTATTTTACCACTTTGTCGAGCAGTTAAAATTACAGTTTTCTAAGACCTAACTCTGCGCTGAACTGGAGACAGACGAACACGTCGAGACTATGAGGGTTCCGTTGGACTACGAAGTCCTAAAAAAAGACGCTTCAGTAAATAAAAAAAGTGTTTTTCTTATCAATACTATAAGGAACATTAATTGGTATGAGGGTTGAGGAGCTCTACTACTCATCGTCACTAATAGATAGGTGCTAGCCCGGCTTCGTTTTCATTTTTGTCCAATGGTTATCATTTTTGCTTCCAGTGGTGGTGTTGTTAATAATAATCATTTTATAGTTTGCATAAAATATAAAACATAAGACCGCAAATAGAATATCAGTAACCAATAATCATTAATACAGCAGCTCACAAACTTTGCTCAGAGTGAACTTTTTTGTAGTTCGTTATGTAAAACCTCAATTGGAAAAATCGCAAATATCTTAATATTAAAGCTGCCCCCTCTGTATTTCTAGTCGCTCAGTTAGTATTTTAGTCGCCCGGATAGTATTTTTATATTTGAAATAGATATAACAAAGCCCACTTGTTGTAAGCTCGTTCTGGATTTTATTATTAATCAATATTCGTCGTTAGTTTAGTTAATTATTCGCTTACTCATATTCATACCGCTCAAGTGATAAAACAGCACGTCATCATCAGTCGCCAAGTTATTTTTTATTCGCTCGTTTTATTATTCCCCGATAAATAACAAACTTATCAATACACATCAATATTCTTTACATCGGAACAGTATTTAGTTGTAGGATTAGTGCGTTCAAGCAAACAAACAAACTCTAAGCTTTATAATATTATAAAGCTGTTTGTTTGTTTGTACAAATATTAGTACAAAGTAGATAGACGGTGTATTATTACGTTCTGTTTAAAAATCGTGTCGCAAAACGTGCCTGAGGTCGTTGACCCCGATCTGTATCTTGACGCGGCATAAAGGTACACACTTACCTACCTACACTGAACAAAACGGGATATAATACGGTTCATTCCATTTGAAGGTAGAGCGGCACATCGAACTTATATTTCACAACAAATGTTTATTGTCCGACCATCATAGTGTTTAAGCCAATGGATACGATGATTAAATTCATTTTGGACGGCATAATCTTTAAAAGTAAGTAGGTAGGTGGGTACGGTCGTGGTCTCTTGCGCCTAACCACCTTAAAAACCAAAATCTTTTGCAACTCGCGTCGCCTTTTGTTGGAAGTGGAGTTGTGCCATATGTGTGCAAGTTAGGAACGAGGACTTTGACCGTACGTTCATCACATATAACTTAGGAGCTTTCACCATTAGGCCGCAGTTATTTTTATGGAAATAAAAAGGAAATCCTGAAATCCACTCCACAGTCTTTCACAGTATGTAACAACATTCTGAAGTTGTTTTTCAATCATTTCAAATAAGCATCTTTAACTCGTCAAGTATGTGTGAACGAGACACAATAGAAATTCCATTATTATGCGACTCCCGGCAGTCGTTTGATACCTGACTGATTAAAAGGCATTGAACTACTATTACTAGCGCAGTACGTAGTCATAACAACTCACTGTTGCAGGGCGAACATGTATTTGGCTTATTAATTTGACAAAAGCTTATGTTATACCCGGCAACGGCGTATTTATTTATTTGTTTATCGGAATTATCGCATTTTATTGAGGATAAAGATCGCGGGTTTGGATATAAATAAGTACAAAGTAGTATGGATTGGTTTTGAACAAAAGTAAATATTCTAAATAATTCATTTGAAAATTAGATTTTTACACAATCAATTTAATAAGAATTTTTTTTACATTCTTAGTAATATATGTATAAATGGACCCTGCATTTATTCAACAAATTAATCTATTTAGTTTCAGAAGTGAAATATAAATTATCAATTTTCTCAACCCTCAGCGGTAATTTCCACTAATGAGCAACCTAATTCTCTGGCTGGCACTCGTCTCCGCGCACACAGCCGCGTATGCGCAGAAATTGGGCCGCGCCACTTGCATTGCCGCTGCATCGCGAACTGCGATGCGATGACGCCGGCCAATAGCGCGTATTAACGAATAGCTACTATTCACCTATAACAGTAGTTTTTATTAACTTTATCTATCAACTTCCGAAAACGTTGGCAGTCTTGTTGCAATGTAAGGGATTTCTATGTGTTTTATCAAATTCTGATATTTAATTCTCAGTGAATAATGTACTACTGACCTTCATTATGGCAATACAGAATATTAATATTTTCTGTCCACTGAAGGTAGGTGTACCTACGTTGTACATAGGTACTGTAACAAAGAATCAAAACTGTAACAATGTCATTCTTCATAAAAAAAATATGCAAAGATGCATTCATTTTACTCCTTACATTGTCTTGTATTGCGAAAAATCGCTTAGTTTCTTTTGTATAAAGTGAAATTGCAATTGTCATTACCACTCGGAGGCCATTAATCATGCTATTTGGAAAATAAAAGAGCCGAACTTTCTCGCGCGGCGCCGCTGCAGCGCTGCTTTCTCGAGCTCGCCGCTATTGTGCTTTGCATCAACTGTGCCGTGAGCTATATAGCGCTCAGATTCCTATCATTACACCCACTTGTCTCTATGGTCACGTTTCTCTGTCTTATAAATATAACCTTTGCCACAAACCTTTCTTTTGCATTCTAACAACTTTCTGTCCACTCACTACATAAATAGAACGTAATAATGTAGTGAGTCACTTACATGAGAAAACTCAACGATGATCCCAATACCTGTGAGTCCGCCGAGTATAATGTGGAAAAGCTATAAGCTTCTTATTCGAAGAAAGCTGAAATCTCATAGCCCTATAACCTACATTTAACTGGATTAAGAGGTTCGAGTCGAGCTTTCTTTAACATATCCCATTTCTGAGGAAAACCATCAATAGTGTTTGTTGACCTAAAGACTCTTTCTCTTTCATACGTGAAAATTTTCATCTCAAAATTATCATATAATTTCTGCTACTCATTATGCATACTTATGTTATGCATAGCCAGCAAGTTGTATTCAACTTTAACGGGGATGTATGTCAAAAGTTGTGAAAACAACAAATACCCGGAAGTTGTAACTAGTGTAACTAATAGATTAGATAAAAAAAAGCGCGAGAAAGCGCGGCGCGGGGCGCAGGCGCAAGGAACTGGGTCACTTTCATTTTCGTTCATTTCTTTTCGGATGCACCGCGTTGAACATTTGCCGTGCTGCTTAGCACGTATCCATTACCTCCTTTCTTTACATACTTGTTAGTAAAACCCGCTTTCAGAGGAAAGAATAGCTGGATACAAATTAGTTATGCATGCAGTTAAAATTAAGTGACAGATTTTAATTAGTTACATTTTGCATAAATATGCTACTAGTTTACAACAAAATTTATGAGGTATTAGACAGAAATATATGTTAGTATTATATTGTCTGTGGTATAAGTAAGTAACCTACTTTTATAGACGCCTAAATACAAAATATATTGTACCTGAGTAAGCATACACTTACTGATTATTTTATCTGAAAGCAATCATTTGCTGGCAAGAATAGAGTTATGTACCAAGATTAGAAATAAAGCACACTTTCTATAATATGCAGTCACATTCATCAATCATAAAAGAAACTACTGCATACTTTAATATAATTGGATGTGGTTTTTTTAGCTTAAAACATGTTCTTCAAATTTACTTTTTCTTTGAAACAGGTAGGTTGCTAGATAAATTAGGCAGACAATAAGAAATAGTTTGTGTTTTTATTTATTATAAACCCACTGTTTTCACATTTATTTTAGGAGTTATAATCTAATAATAAAAATAGACTATACGAAAGATATCCGCATAGTATCTTGAAGAGCACAGCATAATTAACATATAAGTAAAACCATACTTTAAAACGTTAGGTAGGTTAGGCAATAGGAATATATGATACGATTGAAACGAACTTAACAACTTTTCTGTAATTGCGATGACTCGCTTTCTATTTTTATCATCAGTGAAATTGCACTATTACCCCATACTATGCAGATACGAGTACGTCTGTAAACGATTGCAACGATTTTCATCAGTTAACCGGATTTTGGGCACATATTTAAGGAGTCGCATGCGTAACTACGAAGAACCGCGTTGTGCGCTGGCGAAGAAAGTGACCACTTTCTAGGCCACTTCCCCGCCACGCTGATCACGAACTTACAACACAGGAGTTTCTAATCACATCTAATTCGACAATAATAACATTACAGTGTATTAAAGTTACATAGACTCAATAACATTCAATTATTATCTAAAATCTTTGTAGAGGTGTAAATAAAGCTATTTTAAGTTTGTTATATTAGTAAATGATGCCAGATAACAAATCATAATTCAATAATAAGTTAGGTAACTACTGCATTTTACATTGTTTCCAAATTAACCAGAATTCCTTTCCATCATTTTTCCGTGTTCAGTAGCAACAGAGCTTAAAAAAAGTACATCAACAATGGCATGTGTTAACAGTTTTTATTAGAAATCTAATTATAATGCTGAACATGTACATATGTATGTGGTTGGTTACAGAACTATAAGAACTCTACTTTTCAAAAGTTTCACGCCAAAAAAAATTGTGGAATGATGGAAAATTGCGTTCGATCATTAATACGTGTAGAATAATGTGTAACCTAATTAACTATACTAGTCACTGACACATTTTTTCCCAATGATTGCCCCAGCTTTCCTATTTCTAATTCTATAACATAGTAACCTAATTTCCGCAGAACCGAATCAGCTTTCTACGGAAAGTCCACTCGGGTCAAACAGCACGGTGCGATAGTAAAGTGGAAAAGGTGAAATTTAGCGGAGCGAGAAATCGACGGGATGCGATGTTTATTGTAACGAGCCCGCGATCGGGCGTGCGCAAGAGAAACTGAAAGTAATGGCGCCGCAGTCAACCCACTTTCACTGCTCCGGTGCGCAGGCGGCGCAGGCGGCTATACACAGCCGCAGCTGCCGCGGCGCCCCACGCAGCCACCGCTGTCACCGCAGATTATACCTTTGCCTTCATGCTGTCACTCACTACACCCGCACCCGCTCTACTCAAGCGCCTGCCATACACATGCTGTGGCCAACATTACCTTCCTCCCTAATTTGTAGTCATACTTTACATACGACTGATCATGAGACGGTAAACTTCTTCAATTTCTATTGTCTGAGCTTCTATTACACTTACTCCAGATTATCTTAAAAAGGAAACTGGACTTGACCAATAATAAAAGGCTATGGTTGTAATGTAACGTTCATGTTTCTACGTTAAACGTAGCGTTTTCTCTTCACTAGATGACTTTCGCTTAACCAGTTCAAAATATTATGCAGTATTCATATTGATTGCTAAACACATTTCGCCTGCCACTTCTGATAGATATGGCCAACAAGTGACTGTTTGTTCCGGAATGGTCTAGTAGTAGGCCAGCTTTATCATTTATCATCTGCATAAAGTTCTTTTACACACTATTGTGTATGTACAATTTAGTAAGTGAACCTTTCCTAATTTCATGTTCTGCTGTATCAAACTAGGTACCTAGTACCTAGGTACCGTAGTACCTACCTTTGACTCATATTAATGGGTTGGGAATTTTATTTTCGTATGGGTTTCAAGTCAGCAGAACTTTCTCTAGCTAGGCAGTTTGTCGTGGTTGGAATAATCTAAATCTTTGTAACTAGTCAAGTTGTTTAGCCTGTTACTGTAGCCGTAGCCAGAGCAGTCAGTGACATAAAAATACAATAGGTGTCTAATTATTACTAGATCGTAAGAAAAAATGTTGCACTTGTTTACATTATTAGTTCTAAGTTGTACCGAGAGATGGCGCTGTACTGAGATAACTCGCGGTGATGTTTGGATTTTGTTATCGCTTATAGGCATTCGGTGCCAATGTATGTTCGTTCGCTTTACAAATAAACCCTGTTGTTACTTAGCAAGCAGTTGGTTTTATTTAGTAGATTTGGGCCTGTATTTTTACATGGTCCTTATCGAGTCGGGTGTTAGAGACGCAAGTTGTGTTTCTCCCGGCGACTTTTTGTGTGCGGCAGCTGCATAGTAATCAGAAAGCACTATTCTTCTTTGGCAACTAGATGTGAAACAGGAATATAATTTCTTTTTAGGCAACTAGTTGCGTAACAAGAATGTTAATTCTTTTTCAACAACTGGTTGCGAAACTTGGTTGCCAAAACGGCCGGAGGGGTAATCAGTGACGGATCGTTACTGAAGTGCAAACAACTCTTCGTGGTGTGAAGAGTGCTTTGGCGAAGGAACGCCGAGCGGTCACAAGCGCAAGAGGGCGCTGCAGGCGCAGACTGGCGCGGGAAGGTGCCGGAGGAGACAAGGTTGGCGGCGAGTAAAGTGGATCGTGACGTAACAAAGAAGTGATCTGTGTGAGTGAGGTGCATTACTGTGAGTACATTTATTTACTTATTGAAGTGTCATGAAAAATTACAAGTTGAAGATTTTTATGGACTTAGAAAATTTCGAATAATTTCATCTTGGACTTAGAATCATTTCGAGTAACTTTATGAAGAAATCACAAGTCGAAGAATTTTTCGGACTTAGAAAATTTGGAACAGTTTCATCTTGGACTTAGATTTATTTCGAGTAGCTTTACTTTAGTTTAGGACTTAGAATATTTAAGCAAAAAGTAGAGAGACGGGGAATCTATGCCCGATTTTGTATCGATGTGCATGTAAGTCAAACACTTGTAAAATTTTAGCCAATTTGTGATTTTGTAAGTACATATTTTGGGTGAACTAGCAGTAGTTGTCTCATCATGGACGTATTGTATAAATTACAACTTGATAAACAAAACACCATTCAAAAGGCTAGAGTTAATTACAAAAAGTCACCTAAAGATAGAATTAAAATACCATATGTACAAACGAGATTAGAAAGTTTGGAAACCCAATGGACACAATTTAATTCAACTCATAATAATATAATCCAATTAGTAACAGAAGACAATGCTAATGATGAATACTTTACGGATAATATTTACGAAAATGTTGAAGAATTGTACGTTACTTATAAGTCAGAGTTAAAAGAGGCTCTTTACGAATTAGGACCTCCGAATCCGATTCAATCCGCAAGTAAAGATCATTGTTTATCTAACTTCAATCAGTCCAATCAGTCTAGAGAAAGTTCATTTGTAAAATTACCTCAAATATCCATACCTAGCTTTTCAGGTTTATACACTGAATGGACCACATTTGAAGACTTATTCTTGTCTCTAATTGATAGGAATGCATGCTTAGATGATTTGCAAAAAATGCACTATCTTAAGAGTCTTTTGACTGGTGAAGCGGAGCAGCTTGTAAGGCATATACCAATAACAGCATCTAACTATAAAGAGTGTTGGTCTCAGTTAAAAGGTAGATATAAGAACAAACGATTCCTATCTAATTGTTTGCTGAAGAGACTCATAAATCAGCCTAATGTAGTAGAGTCTTCAACCGCTATAAAGGGCTTGTTAGACACAACTGTTGAATGTTTAAATGGACTGAAAAATCTGGGTGTCGATGTTAATTCGTGGGACATAATAGTAATTTACATTATCAGTTCTAAGTTAGACTCAGAGTCACGGAAGCAGTGGGAATCACGAATAAGTTCAAATGATAGATTACCGAATTTGTCTGAATTTAGAGATTTTTTAGATGCCAGATTTCGTGCTCTTGAATTTTTAGATCCAAAGACCAACAGGTCTAAGCAAAATAGTAATAATCATTATAAGCCAAAGGTCATGCATGTAGTTAACAACAATGATGCCAATAGTTCTAAAGATGTACCTTCTTGTCCATTCTGTAAAGATAATCATAAGATTGCCAATTGTAAACAATTCGCAAAGGAGAGTTACGATTCACGTCACAGTTTTGTCCAAAGCAACGGGCTATGCTTTAACTGTTTGGGTGCTAATCACTCAATAAAATACTGCCGTCTTAATTCCACTTGTCGTATATGCAACAAAAAACATCATTCCTTATTATTACATCCCAAATCTAATTCAAACTTCACTGTAAACTCAAAGAAATCAAATGCAGCAGTTGAAGTTACTGCAGCAGTGTCTACGGTTCAGGCACAGCTGGCAGAAGGCGAACCAACCACTCCAAATGTAGTCGCGCATCATTCTAAGGAGTCAATGTCAGTTCCTAATCAAGTTTTGTTAGCTACGGCTCTTGTCGAAGCACAGACAAGAGGCGGCTATAATCAACTGTTGAGGGCGTTATTGGATCAAGGATCCCAGGCATCATTCATAACCGAATCAGCAGTACAGTTATTAGGACTGAAGAAAATACCTACTAAGTCAATCATATCAGGTGTAGGCGGTGATCAGAGCTCCTTGGCTTCCAAGTTTATCGTCACAGTGACGATTCAATCCCGCTTAGATCGTAATTTCAGTGTCCAAGTTAAAGCCTATGTGCTAAACACCATAACTTCCCTACTGCCAACGGAGAAGTTACGCCAGTGTGAATGGCCGGAGTTTCAAGCTGTCCCTTTGGCTGACCCAGAGTTCTACATTCCAAGCAAAGTGGATATGCTACTTGGAGCAGATATTTATGGCCAAGTTTTGAGAGAAAGTTTAATAAGAGGCCCTTCAGGTGTACCTACCGCTCAAAACACTGTGTTGGGCTGGATTTTGTCGGGTCAAACTAGTTCAGAGAGCCAAAATATTCATTGTCATCATGTCATAAGTTGTTCAAATAATCAGGCAGATGATAATGACTTACTCAGACAATTTTGGGAAATTGAATCGATTGTTGCAAGGAAGATTTTGTCAGAAGACGAGCAACGATGCGAGGAAATCTACAGAGCTACTACTACACGAGATGAAGACGGACGCTACATTGTCAACCTTCCTTTTCGCAGTGATGACCCACAGTCTCAGCATGGAAATTCGAGAGAGCTCGCAATCAAAAGGTTTTCTCTACTTGAGAACAAGTTTAAAAAACAACCTCAAATCAAGGAACGTTATTCGGGCGTTATTCACGAATACCTTGATTTAGGCCACATGGAGCGAATCGATAGCAGCACTGACTCTAGCAGAGAGAAGGCAGTGTATCTGCCTCACCACGCTGTTATACGTGAAGACAAGTCCACAACTAAAGTCCGAATAGTATTTGACGCATCAATGAAGGACCGGAATGGAGTGTCCCTCAACGACGACCTACTCGTGGGACCTACATTGCAGCCGCCTTTGCGTCATATCATTATTCGATGGAGGATGCACCCTATAATCGTTTGCGCTGACATTGTTAAAATGTATCGGCAAGTCAAAGTTTCAGATAAACACAGCGATTTTCAGAGAATAGTTTGGCGTGATAGTCCAGAGTCAGAGTTAGAAGAATACCGGTTAGTGCGTGTTACATTCGGCACAGCATCAGCTCCATATCTGGCTATCAAAACACTGCCCAGACATAAGTGAGATAGTAAAGAGAGATTTTTATGTCGATGACTGAATGTCAGGCTGTCAATCCGTAGATCGGGGACTTATGATAAAAGAGAAAGTCACAGAATTACTCAATAAAGGTGGATTTAAATTACAAAAGTGGATAAGTAGCAATCAGGAATTACATCAAATGATTTCAGAAGAACAAAGGGATAAACGATCACAGGAGATGAAAGACATCAAAACAGACGATGTTGTTAAAATATTGGGACTGTCTTGGGATCGTGAATCTGACACATTCACGTATTCAGTGAAATTGCCTCCTCAGCAAACACCAATCACTAAAAGAAGAGTGATTTCAGACATATCACGCTTGTATGATCCGCTGGGGTGGGTTTCACCATGTGTAATTACATCAAAAATATTCATTCAGAAGCTTTGGCTTTCTGGAATTGATTGGGACGAAGAGCTGCCATTTGAGTTGTTGAAAGAGTGGCAAGCTTACCGATGTGATTTAGAACACATAACTAAGTGCAAAATACCGAGATGGGTCGAAACTCAAAATGGCGATACTTTAGTGGAGCTGCATGGATTCTGTGATGCCTCCATATCCGCTTACGCTGCTGTAGTGTATGTGAGAGTCGTTACTGCACAAGGTGTTGTCAGAGTTAGCTTAGTTACATCCAGGACAAAGGTAGCCCCAGTCAAGCAGCAATCAGTCCCTCGGCTAGAGCTGATGGGAGCAGCTTTATTGGCTGAGCTAATCACTGAAGTTGCAGAGGTTATGGAAATAGCAAAACCTAATGTACATGTTTGGACAGACTCATCTGTAGTTCTCGCATGGCTTAGTGGTCACCCAAGTCGTTGGACAACCTTTGTAGGTAATAGGGTTTCCCAAATTCTCTCCCTGTTTGACAATACTCACTGGGCTCATGTAGTATCATCACAGAACCCAGCCGACATAGCTTCCAGAGGATCGACTCCACAAGATCTCTATATGAATTCACTGTGGATGTCGGGTCCTTCATGGCTTCAAGAGGAAACTATTACGTACACAAGGCCTAAGTCTATTAGCACAAACATGGAGGAAAGAACAATAAAAACACACATAGTTACTGATGCTCCCCAAGAGGATAAGGTGTGGACAAAATTCTCTTCTTTACACAAGTTGGTACGTGTCATAGCATACTGTAAAAGATTCATAAGCGTGGCCAGAAATAAATTAAGTAAAACTGACAGAAAACCTTACCTCACCAATCAGGAACTATAGGAAGCTTTGAAGGTGTGCATCAGACAATGTCAACAGAAGGAATTCATCGAAGACATAAAGGAAATAAAAAGATCAGGAAATGTCGTAAAGAAAAGTAAGCTTAAATGTTTAAGTCCAGCTTTTGATGAAAATGACATACTGCGGGTAGGTGGTAGGATAACTAATGCTCAATTGGGTAATAATTTGAAAAACCCCATAATTATTCCGCATAACAGTCATTTCACTGATTTACTTGTGGACGACGCTCACAAGAAAACACTCCATGGCGGTCCATCAGTGATGCTTAATTACTTACGCTCGAATTATTGGATCATTTCCGGAAAAAATAAAACAAAAGCTCATGTGCGTAAGTGCGTTACTTGTGTGAGACATGCCGCGTCAACCAAAACCCAACTCATGGGTCAATTGCCAGCATGTCGCGTAACACCGGCTAGAGCATTTTTTAAAAGCGGTGTTGATTTCGCTGGACCCATCAGCATCAGAATGTCCAAAGGTAGAGGTAACAAGTCCTACAAGGGATACGTGTGCCTATTTATTTGTATGGTTACACGAGTCATTCACTTGGAGGTTATAAGCGACCTAACTTCTGAGGGTTTCATTGCAGGATTCAAAAGGTTTGTAGCAAGGAGAGGACACTGTAGTGAAATATGGAGTGACAACGGAACCAATTTCGTTGGTGCAGCCAAAGAATTACACACGTTGGTAGCTCTTGAAAAATCCTCTGTAGCACTTGAAATTAAGAATTGGTTGAACGACAACAGTGTCACCTGGCACTTTATACCTCCCCAGGCACCTAATTTTGGAGGCCTTTGGGAGGCAGGAGTTAAGTCCACTAAATTTCATTTACGGCGAGTTATTGGCAATTCTACACTTACGTTTGAGGAGATGACCACTCTACTTAGCCAAATCGAGGCTTGTCTTAATTCACGTCCAATATCTCAAATACCTAATAACTGTGATGATCCTATGCCTTTGACTCCAGGTCACTTTTTAATTGGCGAGCCTCTTGTCACTGTGCCTGACCGTGAATATCTTGAAACAAACATAGGAAGTCTAAGACGCTGGCAAGTTACACAACGTATGATGCAAGATTTTTGGCGTCGTTGGTCCAATGAATATTTATTGTATATGTTGCAACGCTACAAGTGGACTAAGCGCACGCCAGAACCTGTAATAGGCGACATCATTCTTGTCAAGGAAGATAATCTTCCCCCAGCGCGTTGGCTCATGGGCAAAGTCGTCGAAAAGCACCCCGGTTTGGACGGAATTACGCGAGTTGTATCTCTTAAATGTAATGGATCCGTAATCAAACGACCAATAAGTAAATTATGTATCCTTCCTATAATAGATAAGTAAGTTAAAAAAAAATGTTTTCATAAAACTATTAATATGTAATTTATAAGTAAGTACACCTAACAATACGAAGTGAGTTGTCATGTTTTTTTTTTATTTGATTAAGGACATAAACAGATGTCCTTGGTGGGCGGTATGTCTAATTATTACTAGATCGTAAGAAAAAATGTTGCACTTGTTTACATTATTAGTTCTAAGTTGTACCGAGAGATGGCGCTGTACTGAGATAACTCGCGGTGATGTTTGGATTTTGTTATCGCTTATAGGCATTCGGTGCCAATGTATGTTCGTTCGCTTTACAAATAAACCCTGTTGTTACTTAGCAAGCAGTTGGTTTTATTTAGTAGATTTGGGCCTGTATTTTTACAATAGGCTAGTTTCCACTAAGAACAAATCACAATGTTGGTAGTTTCTAGTGATCAGTTATTGGAGACATCAAAACGAATAAATTTATGAATTTAAATCAGGATTATTACTATTTTAAATAATTTAGTTTGTCCAAAATGCACATTTGGTCACATGACCACAAACGCCTATCAGAGAATGTGACGTCATGCCTTGTGCGATGGCGTGCTTATTTTGCTGTCATTGACAACTCTTCTTAGTATTTTTCTGTCAGAAAGGCTTTCGAACTTCCGCCGTGACGTCATTTAGTACGCCATGACAGTTCGAGAGTTTTTGAGACCCATTCAAATATATTTTTTTAAATCGTAATTAAATCATGTTAATGCTGTTTTTTTTTAATGATCAATATATTCTTTCGTTCTCTTCCTAATCTGGCACTCAAAGCTGGATGGAAGCTTCCTCCTCACAGATGTTTTATGGCTAAAATTTATGGATAATTTCTTTTACTTTGGTTGGCTAACATTTTACACTAAGGGAAGGTTATAGGGAGAGATATATACATATACTCACATGTACACACACATTACACGGAGTGTACGGGCATCGCGCGCTCTTGTTTTCGCGCTTTTTCATTTTCCATTATTTTATTTTTTTTATTTAATATTGTAACCTTGATAATGAGGAACCAAGGCAAGTATAGTATTGATTTTTGTTTTATAAGTATAATATGTAGTCTATAACTATTATTATCGTGTACAATTAGCTTTCGAAAGTTACTAAGCCCCCATTACTGGTCTTCTCGTTTACCACCTAGAGAGAAATGGGAGTGACTGAAAATCAGCGATGGCTAGGCTGGTAGGGCCTACCCAGCATACGCTGAGTCATTTCCATTTGCCTTTTATTTGCTATGTTATGTGTATTATATTGAGTGTGTATATGTATCTATTGTAAAGGCAATAAAAAAAATTCATTTCATTTCATTTCAAAGGTATTATCTAGTTTTTAAAATTTAGTCAACTAGCCTATTATAGTATCGCAAACATAACTTCAGCTCTCTACGCTCAGTCTTTCGATACAGTTTTATTTTTATTGATGCAGATGAGGTCAAGGAGGTAGCATGACATAGAGCTCTATTTTTTAATCACTCGCTTCAAAATGGCGAGTAATTTTCGATTGAATATGATTTAAAAGACAACGAAAATAACTCGTTTTGGAACGAAAATCACTCGTAATATTGACGCGAATTGAGGGCTCCTGGACTAGCCGTTCCATGCCATCTCCTTGACCTCATCAGCGTATCCAACTTATTCTTTATGATGACCATGCCATATGATCACTTCATAAGTGTAAGTTCACCTTACATAATTACTTACAGTACTTTCAGTACTTAGTAAATACTAACTTTATGCAGAAGATAACTAATATTAGCTGTGACCGAATTTAAATTTTATGATTTTCTGCTGCATCGAATATCTTTTTAACTTACTTAGCTATATCTTAATTAAATCTTAAAGAATATTTGTAATTTTTAAGCTACATTCAAAAATTCTTCTTAATCATTAAATACACGAAAACACTAACTTTGTCTCGTCTACGCGAAATGTCAAAACTTTTGCTTCAGACATCAGCCGCTGGGCCCACTGCTATGAGGCTTGAACATTCCAAAACTCTTATCACTTGTTGGCCACAGTCACCAGAAGTAGCAGGAGAGGTGTTTTTTTTAGCAATTAAAATAGGGATACTGCATATTATTTCTGGTTCGCGAAAGTTATCTAGGGATGAGAAAAATTTACGTTTAAACTGTAACAGTTTCGCTTTCTTTGAATATTTTTTCTTACTTAAATAGCTAAATTTTGTTGTATCGGGCAATGCACTGGCTTAGGTCACTAGGAAGATTAATTTCTTGTACCTTGTTACGCGCGCCGCGGGCAGCTTGTTGAAAGATATAAATTTCAATTTTGCAATGTGGGTGTAAACTAGACTTCTTTGGGAAAGCAATTCGTTAGCCAGCAGAACAAGGACAACCGTTTGACAATCAGCACAATCAAGTCGAAACGCCAGCGGATAACTTTTAATGGGCTTGCACCGTTACCTAGAATTAATTTTGGCCGAATAAGGAACGAACTAAAGCAACTGTTTATTTGTTTATTCATGCATTTTTTTTTCCACCTGTTTCATTTATTTATTATCGCACTAGATTATGGAATTCTTGTCCTAGAACAAATTGCAAAAAAACTAGTTAACATCTACTCTCTAGCTCTATTTTTGAATCACTCGCAATTAAGATGGCGAGTCATTGATTCAAATTTTGAAAGGAAAACCAGTTGTAATCTACACAGGAAGGGTTTGAAAAAAACATTGTTCAATTTTTTGAGTACTCATGTCTATATTTCGCGTGGTTTTCGTTGATTTTTATTAGTTTTCGAACGAAAATTACACGCCATATCCAAACGAGTGATTCAAAAATAGAGCTCCTGAGGTTTAAAAATATGAATGCGTCTTTCGGTCTCTAGCAACATCAAGGACACCGACAAAATAATAAGCTAACGCGAGTCTGCGCAAATGACCAATAATCGTAAAAACGTAAACCAATAAAATTATGGGTGCCAAAAGTTACAATACTATGACCCACTCATACTCATACAGTCATACTCATACCACACCCCGGACACTCGGAAGAAACTTTTCATTTTGGCCATACATTGACAGACGGCGTGTTGCACAGACGCTGCGTTTGTGTGCGTGCTATAAGGGTTGACAAAGTCTGTTACACCGGTCATAGCTATTTTCACTTAAATCAACAGGTACCTAAACAACGTAATTTACTTTAATTTAGTAAACAACGTAACGAGTACAAATTTTCGTAATGTCATATTCACGTGGTATCGTGGAGAAATAAAAAGATAATATCTACCTTAGCAACAACACCTGATTTCACTGATCACATAAATATTACAATTATGATTTCTTGCCAAATAATATAGTAAAGAACTATGAATTCACGTACGTACTATGATTTCCTACTCAAAATGAAAAATACTTTGTGATATCTGCCTAGTTGCGAAACCTACTTGATCAATTGAAATTTATTGTATGAATCCATCATTATTATTGGCGCAAATGCAAAATAAAATATTAAATAATAATTTTATTTAGGTGATAGGAAAACCCAATTGGTAATAAGTAATTTGACCTTATTACCGTGGTAGGCAGGATAACTACGACAATGTATGTAGGTACATAATTAATTAATTATGTTAATAATATGAAATTACAACAACAATATACTTCATAAGTTCGTAATTAAAACAAAAATGACAACAAAACGTAATTAAAATAAAATACTGTTATTTATTATGGTAAGATTTTATTTGCATGTGTAAAGCATTTTAAGTAGACCGGTAAGTACTACATTATTCCTTCCGACTTAGGTAGTAGAAATTAGATACTAATAGATTGTAACAATAAAGAACAGTCAAATTTTAATTTAATCCGATTCCGCGGAAGGTTACGCGACACCACGAGCAGCAGGCCAGTAAAATTGCGTGTAATTTAAAAGTTTTATAAAAGAATCGTTTTATTATTTGTATTTATGTTAGTCTGTAAAGTATTTATTCTATGGGTCTGCATTTATTGCATTGCATTTTGTAATCCGCTGCCTGATTTCAATAAATAAATAATATATCGATTGTTTGGGAACTGGGAAATTCGGCAATCGTTATAACCGTTACACCTCGTTTTAATCCATTTAATTTAATGACTCAAAAATACAAACTAATGATTAATATTTATAAAATAAAATTGTCAAATGCTTTGCAAAATAATGGTATCAAATCAAATAGCTAATGGTTCGGCTAAGCTCACGCGTTGAGTTGACGCGGGCGCGGGCGGTGCGGCGTTCGCGGTGTCAGCCGGTGTCGGTGAACCCGCGCGAGTCAAGGGCCTCGGTCGACGACCGCGCGGCCGCATGCCCACAGCACACTACGCGGCGACGCAACCGCCAACGACGACAAGACAACAACACATTGGGCGCATTGTACAGGATGTAAAGAACTGCTGGTGTCGAGTGAACAACTCTATTCGGTATTCAATATTATGTAGTTCGGATGTAGTAGGTACTTTAGTTTCTTTATACTGTACCTGCGCGATTCAAGGCCCTCGGTTGACCGCGCGGACACAGAACACGACGACGCCAGGACGCCACCGCCGACTATGTAGTACATGAGTTACTGATGGATAAGAATTTTATTAGGTAGTATCAACATTAAAAAAACATTAAGAGGTGCTCGTAGCGCAGTGGTGACAGCGCTTTGGTAGTAATACCGAAAGCAACTTACGGCGCGGTCGGTGTTTGGATGGGTGACCATTCCGAACATATAAGTGTCGTATATCACGAGCATCTCCTTTGATTTGCTTCGGAAGGCACGTTATGCAGTTGGTCCTGGCTAATATCGGTTGATATTAGTCGTTTAGCCTAGTCAGAGGCCCTATGGGAGGCTTGATAAAATCTGATAGCAAGGTTGGTCGCTTATTGCCTTGCAAACACCCCTCCGCCAATACGCACTGAGCCCGCGTGGTGGAGTATGGCTCATACTACCTCATATTTGAGGTAAGGCCTTTGCCCAGCAGTGGGATGCTTACTGGCTAACATTATTATTAATTATTATTATTATATCGACATTAATGTAGGTGCTTACTTACTGAACCCGTGCGATTCAAGGCCTCGGTCGACGACCGCGCGGACACAGCACACGACGCTGGCGAGACGCCACCATCGACGTTGGCGACGGATTTGAGTGCACAGAAGTTCACAGTACAAAACTGTTAATCTGGTCACAGTATGCTAATTGAAGGTATCATCAATCAATAACGGATGGATGAAACGCTGGGTGGTTAAGCTGACAACAAACCTAACTATTAGAACCAACTTTTTTAACTTTTTTTTTTTGTTAAAAAATATTTTTTTTAAAAACTGCCGACAAACGCTTGTAGTTAGTCAGACATTGGCAGAATGAATTGGGTATTTATAATATGTCGACAAAATATAAACAAAAAACATAATATTAACACCGGTCTGTTGCAATCCTGAAATTATTCAATGTTCAGTCTTGTTGTAGGTCGACATACAAATTGCAATTAATGAATTTATTGTGAACTTCAAAGACTGCGGTCTAAGGAAGGAGTACTACCAAAACATATTCGTGAAAGACTAGTGAAATAAGCACAGTAAACTTTTATCATATAATTGGTAGAGATAATTTACAATGCCAAAAAGTTTTATATACATGAAAACCACATTTCTAATAAAGTGGTAAAAGTAAGAGCAGCACAAATTCGATTAAGAAAATGACTCGCATGCTTATGTAAGTTGGTGCAATGACATGCGTGAATTGCAAGTATTCCATTGAGCCATTGTGTCTGTCGGACTAGCAAGCGATATAAGCCAAATATGTATCGCGCTATGCGTGCAACGGCCCGCTGCCACGGCCGGTCGACGAACCCATTACGATACAAACAACAACCGCTCACTCGATTCCGACACTTCGACTCGAATTTAATAGTTTCGTGCAATTATTGCTAAACTAACAGGATTTCATTTCGTTAAGATAACCTTTAGACTACAGATACTTTAAACTAAAATCCGTATATTACCTTGAATGAACATAACGGTTGAATGTTAGTGTAATTTTTTTTAGAATAAGATCGTTAGAGATTATACCACTATAACTACTCGGTTTAATAACTACTTCTATAATCTAAGCTGTACTTATTACAGCTTTGATAGAAGTTAGTTATTACGCTTCCTTGACCACTTCTTGCAAAAACATAGAAGATCTGTCAGTCACTGTAAAACATATTTAGTGAGTACTTATAGGTACTTTTATTTATTTGTATTTATTACCAGGTATTAACTATATTACTTGTATCTTGCTTGACATATAAAATGATAATAAATCATGTCATATAGAGCCGCTGCCAACTTCATTATGCACTAATAAATAACATGAACATGAATGTGTTTCAGTATTATTAAAAAAATAGCCATATCTCTCCCGGTAAGTAAGTAATGCGGCCTAGGATCCACAAAGCCTAAAAGAATAGTAGATTGTTATACAAGGGGAGAAAGCGACCCATTTCACTCGAGATGTTATTGGCGCTCGAACGAAGTGAGAGCGCCAATAATTCGAGAGTGAAATGGTGCTTTCACCCGAGTTAAACATACTATTTTCATTTCGACTGTGAGGAAAAACATTAAATTTACAATAGTGGCTGTAGATGTCATGGTGAGGTATTAAGCAGTACAGCGAGAAAGGAAAACTCAAGTTTTTGCACAAAAAGACAGTTAATAATTAACTTATTTACAGTTCTCCAAACATCTAACATGATGAGAAAGAATAACGGCACGAATACATGAAAACAGTACGAAAAAGCAGACGATACGAATTAATTAAAATCCTTGTAAAAAATATCGGTCGAATTTTCCCCACAGATAATAATTATCAAAATTTAAAAAGGCATAGAGTTCAAAAAGAAAAAATAACACTGACAATGTAAAATTAAAAATTAAAAAAAGTTTCATCTTAGTATTATAGCGGGAAGCCAAATATTTTAATCACAGATTAGTAATATTGTCTATTTTAATTATAGATTGAATCAATTGTACTTATATTTTTTATATCAACGATCATAATTAGCATGTTTTTTAATGTATAGCTAAGCATAAATGTTTATTATTTTTATAATATGATGTGACTCAAGCTTTGACTGCATGCCTTGACGCTATACCATGCCAATTAAAACTAAATTACTTTCCACCCTAGGGATGGAAAAGCTATTTTCCACCCGGCTATATACACCGGAAAGTACTATTTCCCGAACAGGAGAGATGAAAACAATCTATCAGGGTAAGTCGTGTTTAGTACTTGAAAATATTAGTGATAAAAAGCACGCATACGAGCTCGTCTTCCACATTTAAATCTCAATACACAGCTCATGGGCCGAGATGGATTTTCATGCAATGTTTCGGCCCGTGATCCGAGATGAGTCACTTTAGGTCAACATTAGTAAAAAAAAGAAAAGAGCGCATCAATCAACATGAGCTTAATTCTCAATTAACGGTCATTATTTCCAATTCCAAAAAATATATAAGTATCAATATATGTATAATAAAAACAAGCTCGATAATAGAGTAAAAGTCATTTATTTGTAAAAAATAGGTACTTATAGTATCACTAAAATAAAACAACTGAACTTTTAGTACCTACCTAACCTACCGTTTGATTTTCACTTTTAATATAGACTTCATTTGTTGCGTGCACTATGCGTTGTACAATTGACGGACACAAACTTAATGCCTTTAGAGCTGTCTATCGGCCAACCGCTTAGGTATGCATGAAGTTGATCTACCATAGTAAATAACAATATTTTTGTATGAGCTGAAAGAATAACCGGGAACAAATGCTTCCATCATAAGTTCCACCTTTCGTACACTTTTATTTGTAGGTAAAATAAAGTTTTTAAATGCATAAACATTACCTACCAAATTTTATATTTTGGCCAATTGATTTAGTGCGTGAGTGGGAAGCTATGATGTATCAAATACCTACCCGCTACTTCAGGGACTTGGCGCCCGGCGTGGTAATGGTACTTTCGAAAATGTCCCATAAATAATAATCATGACAGAAGGTCGTCTGTCTGTCAACTCCCCTTACCGCCCGCCCATGGGGTGTGATAGGTGACATGTGCGCATATTCTGGCCTTAACCCAGAAAACAACCATAAATTACTGTAACGAGCCATCAATATTTAATGATAATGTGAGCTTTACCTAACATGTTGATGCGCGATTAGCCGATTATAATTATGGCGTTAATTCTCTAAACTTTATGTCACCCATTAATTTTTCAGCACGCACGCTTATTTACCCAAACAGCATAAAATCATTGAAATCTATAGTTTTTAACTTCTGTGGTAAAGTAAACATAAAGAAAGTACACTGTGATAATAAACGTTAGAAATCCCAGTGGACAAGTGATTGATCTTGGTTGAACTGTTAAAAAATTAAAAGACAATTACATAATAATTTTGTTCAGCAAATGAACCCATTACTGGTACTGCGTTTATAGGTACCTTTACTGGCACCGTAGCGTAGCTGTAGTCACCATTTGTATGTACAAAACAACTTAACCACGTCACTGTACATGCGTTTAAAACAACGAACCAATTAATGTTGTTGTGACCTCAGAAAGACTTAATTGAAACGATAATAAACCGTAGAAAGCTCATTGCGAGCGACGACAGTCGGTCGCAGGTTTTATTGTCGAGCAGTCATCGTAAAACGTCTGAGAGGTATTCGTAACAAAAATGGCGTCACCTTCGGCGAGCCTATTTAAGAATCCATTTCGGCAAACGACCGTTCGCGGAGAGGTTAATCGTCGTTCACCTGCGGTAACTGTGCGGAGGTGCTTTGTTTGCCGTTGCTCGCCCGCCGGCCTGCTCCCGGCCCGCGGCCGTGAACGTGGTCGCTCACCCGCACAGGCCACTAAACATGCACACTTTATTGGGCGGGGGCGGCCAACTGTCCGCGAGATTTGTGTAACGTCCCCTCAAAGCCACATCCATCCGCGGCTCGATGACTCTCCGAACCGAGAAGAATGGCCAATATCATAAAGTAATACTGACGCACGGTGGCACGCAACTTATTGTCTTAACGAAGACCGACGTTGACTGACTAATGAGAATGCGCACGCACAGAACCACACGCAGAATAATAAGGCCTATAGAATATTTACTTAAATGACAAAAATTAAGGAAAAGTGTGAGTTACACTTACGCACCAAAGGAGTAGCAACACATCCGATATGGGTCCTACTATTACCTAATGGATTAATTAATAAATTTAATCATACATATCATACAATCATAAGGTATATTGACAAATAACGCTTTATAACATAATATGTTAACACATAACATGTGTATGTTCTTCACATTTACTTGAGTGAGCATGAGCCTCAGTAAAACGAATAAGATCTAGGCTAGGTTGCTAATTGCTTGAGGATAATGGTCGCAACTTCGCAGGTTTGCAACATTAGATAGAAAATTAAATTTTACAATATGAACAATTATTTTAATAAATAGAGTAAGTGCTGTTGCGATGATGCAATAAAAGTTCAACTTACATCAGCTATCAGTTATAAATTGTATCTACACCTTCATAAGTATAACAGTTTTTTAACGCAGCGGTTAAAGGGTCGCATTTTTTTCGGCTGCGCCAGGGGTCCCGGATTCGATTCCCGGGTCGGGCCAAAAATATGTACCTGGGTTTTTCTGTTCAGAAATTCTCAGGGAAGCCCGGAGTTTGGAAGTTGACGGTGTTTCACCCCCGTACCTCGGAAAGCACGTAAAGCCGATGGTCCTGCGCCTGATCTCTCTCCGGTCGTGTCAAATTGCTGTCCCATCGGGCTATGAGAGTGAAAGGAATAGAGAGTGCACCTGTGTTTGCGCACACACTTGTGCTCTATAACATGTCCCGCGCAGTCGGTTAGTCGTTGTGACTGGCCACCGTAGCCGAAATCGGCAAGAGGGACTATTATAACAGATTTTAGTCCTAAATTGAAGGTACCCAGATAAGGAAGTAATGATTGATTGCTAGCAACAAGTTCCTTGCGTTGTCCTCTGTGCTATGGAAAAGGTTTTCAAAAGCATCTGTCACATAATTCATTATAGCATTCTGTGGATGAAGGTTGAAATTTTCAATTACATATTTATTTATTTTATTTTTGAGGAATCTTTATAAACCTTCGCAAAGGAACAATTATATTGCTTTGAGTATCCCACGAGTAAATTAAGACCTAAAAGTCTAAAAGTTGTCCTAGATAAATTCAATTTCACCGTTTCCTGCAAAACATTGGACAATAGCTAATTATGTAGATCAAACGAATAGAAAAGTCGTGAAAGCGGAACATAACAAACTATAACTATTGTCACGTTTTGTATTGTACAACGTGTTATACCTATAGGACTCATGATTTACCGAGAGGTACAGTAGGGTAGGTTATCTAAAGTCTTCGAAATAAGAGCTCAAGAAGTCAAGAACAAAATACACGACACTAATTCTCGTTGTTGGGCTGCGGACTAAGATCCCAAATCTTTTATGGAAGCGTATTTAAAGAGGGATAAAGGGACGTTTGGGGCAACCGAACCAAGTGGAATGGAACCCGCGACCTTGCGAGGGCGAGGTCACACGCCACCCACCGCCCGCCGCTACCTGCCCGCGCCTCCGCGGACGTCACTCTGTACCCTCTACCCTACATAGCTACCGATACATTAAATAAACGCGCCCGACCTTAATTTGGAACAGAAGGTCAAACGTAATGTACTTCAGCTTATGTATCGACTAATCGACACAAATGTAGGTATACCCATATAGGTAGACCATTTCACAGATAAGTATCAGTCACCAATATTACTTCTATCATCTGTTTGACCCAACATCTAGGTTTTCCCCTGGGCAAAAAAATCGGTATCCCATTTCAAAGAAAGCTTACTTTCTTTCTTCACGAAGTCACCGTCATCTTTAGTTCGAAGTGATGTCCATTTTTGTGTCGTGGGTACTCGCGGTTGCAAGCGATTTTCGTTTGAAAGTGGTAAGGTGACAGACACCTCGACCAAACCTATAGATAGTATGGAATGAATGGTCATAAATAGTCATAATATAAGTACATACCTAATGCATGGTCCAGCAAACTTGCAAAGTGCAGACTACAGATGAACATGACAAGTGACCATAGTATCTACATAACATATGCGAAGAACCGAGCAATGCTCATGGAATACACTCCTTGTCTCCTTATCAATTATTAAGACGCAAGTGTGTTCTTTTAACCCTTGTAAGAGTACCACTTTTCTTTCTCTTATCTTACTAACACTTCCGTCCAACATTATACATATTATCTTTATCTTATGTTTTACAATTTATTCGCAAGATACTCTACACAACTGCTTACAACACCACAATTTTGATCAAATTTTAGATCATTGTTTGAGAATATAGACTATTATCCTCCTTCTGTATATCTTTCCTGATAGAGAAATTTTCCTTGTTACAAAACCCTACGCCAGTTTGCAACAGATGAACTGAGAAGTATTACGATCTAAGGACAAAAATTATGGCGCAAAGCGAGTGACGGATTGTTTTACTTTGTAGGTACCCAGGCAGGGTATACGTACACTGTGGCGGGATAGATATCGGGTTTGTTATGTGCGGGCGTCGTGGGCCGGGGCACGGGCGGCCGGGCGCGGTGCCGCTGCGGCCTTGGCCGTGATCGCGCTCGATATAGCGCCTTCCCCGCGCCCCGAGCCGCCTGCCACCCCGGCCTCTGCGCCCACTCCATACTTCCTCCTAGATTCTCCTTCCCGATGCTCTTCAGATATTCCGGAACAAATCTACGTCGAATTACGGCGTAGTTAACCGCCCGCGTTAAGATTTCATCCCGGTCCTGACACGTTTAACGTTTAATCATCACCCTATAGGACAGATTTTCACAACAGATTGCTAGATGTCATCATCGCTAAATATACGTATGTGGAACCGATTATACCTACGCGGAACACTCGATACTTAGTAGGCAGACGGCGTAGTTGGAGCGAATCAGAATTAGACACCAAGGTCGCGGCGGAGTGATATCATTTATATGGCGTGCCTGTCCCTGAACTCTGTTAGCCGCGAGTGACGCACGCGGCTTCAAATATCACCGTGACCTTACTCGTAAAAATAATCCTGGTAATTACGGGTAATGGCTCTGCCTACACCTTAACACCCTTATGCGAGGTCATCTCCGTCTTCAATATTATGTAACCTATCAAGTAATATAATATTGGAGCCTAGTCAAAAATTTCCATCGTGTAAAATAAAGTATAAGTTTAATCGTGTATAGTTTCAGCGTTTACCTACATTAACTTTTTTCTTCCTCTTTCCTCCCATGCCATCCCATATGTAGTGTACCAAAGTATCGACATCGAGTAAAATTAATTGGTTTTGCCAATAATATACAAGTATTCATTGCTTACAGCGTATATTATTTACATACGAAAAGCTTTATTTGGCTTTCCCTTTCCTTTTCCCCGCTTTCGCTCTGGGGGCCTTTCCTGCTTTAGGGGCCTTGCCCGACTTGGCGCTAGTGAACTTGGCCTTCTTGCCGCGGCCTTTGGTTTTCTCCTTGGCCTTCTGCGCGCGCAGGTCCTTCTTCATGCGCGGGTCGACCACCTTGTACTGGCCCTTGACGCCGCTGGGCCGCTTCATGCGCTTAGCGGTCGTATGTTTCTTGGCCACGACGTACGTGATTTTCTTTTTCCCGTCGGTCTGCGCTTTCTTGTAGAGATGCCTGACCTGCTGCGCTTTCTCCCGCTCCGACATGTCCGCGTTCTCCATGACGGCCTCCACCTTCTTCTTAGCCCTCTCCATCTTCTTGATCATACGCTTCTTCTTCCTCGCCTTAGCCTCGACCACCTTCTTGATCGGCCTCACGTTTATGTCTTGCAGCTTCTTCTCATATTCTTCAGTGTATTTCTGAAATCACCAAAAATACGATTTTTTTAACAGTCACATTATGCTGACTTTGACATATTGATTGACTATAATTATTATTATAATATCGAGCTCCCACGAATCTTCAAACAGTAATCAGACATAAATTGCATGCGCGGTACAATATAAAGTATCTTATGTATCTAAATGACAATCGGTCAATTTATGGTTATAGTTTACGTAAGGTACTCGAAGGGTGGAAGTGGTGGCAGCGCTTAGGTAGTGAATACCGAAGTTGAGCAACCTACAGCGCAATCGTGTTTAGATGGGTGACCATTTCGACCACATAAATTATGTATATCACGAGCATCTCCGTACCTCGGAAGGCACGTAAAACCATTGGTCTTGACTAATATCGGTTGATATAAGTTGTTAAGCCTAGTCAGAAGCATAATTATTATTAAGCAAACATCTGACAGCAAAGTTGGTCACTTGCCTTGAAAAAACCCTTCACTAATCCGCACTGAGCCCGCGTGGTGGAGTATGGCTCCTCACCACCTCATATTTGAGGTGAGGCTTTTGCCCAATGCAGTGGTCCCACTGCTGCACTGCATTTACAACTTAACTTTACTTTAGTGATAATAATAAAAACAAACCTCTGGAACAGCAATCGGTTTTTTCATGTGTTTATTCTCATCTTCGACAAACCAATCAGGCAAATTCTTGTCATTGAAGGCGTACCGATTCCACGCGTCATCAATCAGATCTCGCTTGAATTTCTTTGAAGTGGCTATCATTGTTCCTAATGCTAATGTTTCTGCATCCATTTTGAGTGATTTCTTGAGCCGCTTCAAATCTAATGAGAAAATGTATAACTTTTTAATGTGCCTTGCAAAAACAATGACAGAAATTCCTCTAGATTTAACCTTAGGGCGCTTTCGCATATGCGAATTGCGCTTCTAAGTCGCGCAGCAGAAGCACGGCTCGGTCTCCATACTTATTTAAGTAGCGCTACGAGTTTGTGGAAGGTCAATCGACGAATCCAACTCGGCTGGGCAGCGTTGGGGAAACTGAGCGTCTTCTCGTCTCAACTACCTCAGTGTCTGAAGACGTAAGTCTTCAACCAGTGTGTGTTACCGGTGATGATGACATACGTACGGATCAGAAACGTGGTCTCTAACTATGGGCCTCATAAAGAAGCTCAAAATCACACAACGAGCGATGGAGAGGGCTATGCTCGGTGTTTCTCTACGAGATCGAATCAGAAATGAGGAGATACGTAGAAGAACTAAAGTTACGGACATAGCCCTACGAATCAGTAAGCTAAAGTGGCAATGTCCGATGGGGCAGAAAAGTTCTAGATTGGAGACCCTTCGATCAAAGGCGCAGCGTGGGACGTCCACCGACAAGATGGACCTTGTAAAGATCGCAGGATCGCACTGGATGCAGACCGCTCACAACCGGTCGTTGTGGAAAGCCGTGGGGGAGGCCTATGTTCAGCAGTGAAGTCCTTTGGCTAATGATGATGATGATGATGACGAGTTTGTGGTGGCGGTATCGCAGCGCATGAGATCAGCCGGCGTTAGGTCACTGTTGCGAACGCATGCAAGCAAGTTGCAAACTGCTGCAAATTACCTACATAATACCTAATAAGGAACAGCAGTATCAGTGTTCGTTGGAATCCATATTGGTAAGGTAATGAGCTAGTAACCTCTTTAAAAACGAGCGTCTGTAGCGCGACTGTCGCTAGCGCCAGCGTCGCGACTTTCACGCACTACAACCGCTGTAATTTATGAAGGACTTCGACTGTGTAGTACTACAGTCGCGCGACTAAAACGCCTATTATGTGAGAAAGAGCTCTTAAGCACGTGCTAGTCGAGAAGTAAATAAAAAGGTACCTGGATCCTGAGACACGACTTCAAATCCATCTTTTTTACTAGTTTTGCCGCCCGTTTTGTCTGAGCTCGGCGCAACATTCTCCTCAACATCGTAATCACTGTCCGAAGAGTCATCGTCAGAGCTTTCAACATCTTGCAGTTTTCGCTTGACACCGGCACTGGTTTTAATGTTTTCCGCATCAGGATTACTGTCTTCTTTTACTTTTTTGCCTGAAAAAATATTTTATTTTTTAAGAATTAAGCTGGAGTTTAACATATTAAACAAAACTTTTGTTATTAATAAATAAATATGTGCAAGATAACAATATAATTTCGAAATTTCCTTTCTTGTCTTATGAAATACCAGACAACGATTATGTCAAGGGGGTCTCCCATAAATACTTAAATATATATAACATCCAAGACTAGGTACAAATGCTTGTGCTCATCACACAAACTGCTGATTAAAGCGGTCCAGATCGCGAACCACTACACCAGAGATGTGCCGTCTTCGTTAACCTATTCTGTTTGTTATTCTATTGTCTTCGTTTAACTATTTATATATAGTATTTACCCTTTTCTTTGTATGTTTTGGCTATTTTATCCAAATCTACACCTTCATCATCCTCTTCATGAATATCTTGAAAACAATCTTTCTGGAACCACAGTTCCGCTTTCAAAGACCGCTTAGATACAGGGTCTGTGTTGTCAAGATCAGTCAAAAGAGGGTTATTTTTCGGGATTGACGGTGTTTTAGGTAGCTTGCTATTCCTCATAGTATTTAATTTTGTCAATTTGTCTATCTTCTTTTTCGATTCGTTGTCAGAATCGGAAAATGCTGAAAACACATAAACATAAATTAATGAAACAGCAAATAACAAATCAGAATAAAAGGGTACATAATTTGCCATAAACCATTAAACCTACCCAAGGAGTCTTTTTCAGTTTCATCCTCTGAATCTGATTCCATTTCTAGTTCACTGTCTGAATCTTTGTAATATAGGCCAGATGAATCTAATTTTGATGATTCTACATCATATTTTACATGTTTGGGTTTAATTTTTAATTCATCATCTGAATCCTCTCCACCATCTACAACTATGTCAGGCTGTTGATCCACAAGTTGAGATAATTCCTGCAAAATAAAAAATCTTTAGGTTAAAGTTTACTTCTCTATTGAATTTAAAACTACAATACATTCTATGTAAAGGAAGTATTGGCTTCATAACAACTAATTCAGATGGATTTTAACAGCCATCAAAATCAGAAATTTATTTTATTTAAAAACTTTATTGCACAAAAAAAAGATTAGTCATACTTTTAGGTCATGCAGAAAGATTGTAATGTAACTTAATAATAATAATACATACCATGTCAATAATGTTAGACTTATTGCAATATTAAATAAATAATGTGCCAACAGTTTTCTTTACTATGAATTGCAGCAGTAAATAACCTTTTAGTATGTCATTTGGTTATGATAAACGCTTGTACAAACCTTGGCGTTTTTAATAGACGATAGTTGGAACATATCATTGCTTTCCATGATTGGACCTCCATCACCCTTCAAGACCATTTTTAAATTCATTTTCTCAGCTAATTTTTGTCTCTGTTTGTTTAATTGCTTTCTCTTCCTCTTTGACAATCTTCTTTCTTCATCCTTTTGAAAATAAAACCATGAATAAATAATAAATATTTTACCCTGCTAAACTTATTGATATCCTTTGGTTTATTATGTACACACCTACATGTTGTACACAGTAAGTGTTACTAATATCATAATTGTATTGGTACATAACAAAAATATTTCGCTGGTAATTTTTTAAACTTTTTTTTAACTTTACTCGATCTTGAATGTGTTTTCGTGTTCAGCAAAATTATCTAAATGTAACTTACCTGAAGCTCCGCAATCTGTCCATCCACCTCCTCCTCATCATCACTCTTCTTTTCCTCCGCTGTCTCAACAGTTGTGTCTTCCTTAACCTCTTTCTCTTCTTTTTTCTCCTGAAAAATTTATTGCAGTGGGCCGATGAGAACATGAGTTTTATAAGAAAATATAGACATACTTAAAAATTATCTGCATTTAAATATCTTACCTTGGAAGCTTTTAATTCTTTAATATGTTTGATCCAACTTAGAAGCAACTTCAAATCCTTTCTGCCGAGTACTTTAATGTCTTTGCAGCATATTTTTATTTCATCTGTTGTTTTAGGATGCTGTTCTACACTTTTGTCATCTATTACGATCTGTGAAGTAAGACACAATAACAAAATGTATGCTACAATTTATTTAAATATGTTTGTTTTCAATATATGTATTGGTGTTATTACTTATTATTATGAAATATTATTTAATCTTGTGGGAAGGCCTATGTTTGACAGTGGCCATCCTATGGCTGATAATAATGATGATGATTTAATTTCTAATAATTTGTTAATTCCTTTACCTCGGAACATCCCTGTAGCAGATCAATTGGGTCTTCAGCAGACAAGAACTGTGATAGAAGTACTTTATGGTGAGTAGTATAGTCATTTTCTTGATAGCCCTCGGCTTTGGCCTTCTTCTGCTTTTCTGGATGCATAATATTTGTATGTTGTTTTTTCACAATCTCTAGATCTTCAAAGACATATTTTGGCTCAAGGAATTTATGGTCAATAGTATCTGGTGATATATAACCTTGGCAAACCACAAATATTTCAGAAGATTCATTTCTGGAAGCTTGAGGTTTAGTAGCATGAACTTTTTTGAAAAATTGTTTGAGTACCCATAGTAGGGCATGGTAATCTTTGGATCTGAATACTTTAGTCACAAACCAACCACCTTCTCTCAAAAAATTTGTGGCAAGTTTCAAAGCACTGAGTGTCAGACAAGCTTGCTGATAAGCATCGTGAAGCCAATTTAAGCCTACGTTTGGAGCACCGTCATGGAGGACAACATCGGCTTTCCATGTCTTTATTTCTTTTTTAATAGCTGTCTTACACTTTTCTGTGGTTATATCTTCTGTTAAGCCGATGCAGCCTGGCACAGGCTTTATTGGAAACAAATCCACGCCGATAACTATACTGGACAGGGGCATGTTCTGGTGGGCCACTTGCATCCAACCCCCAGGGGCAGCGCACAAATCGATACATACTCGCGACTTTTGTAAAAATCCAAACTTCCTGTTCAACTGTATCAACTTAAAGGCTGCTCTGGAACGATAACCTGAAAGAATTAAAAGTATTTGCAATAATTTGCAGAAGAACGTAATGACCACGAGCTATGTCTTGAAAAAATCAAACTCACCTGTCTCCTTAGCCAACTGATAATATTTATCCTTTCGTTGTTTTCCTACTTTAGTTTTCTTCCCCATTTTGAGAAAGTCTCGTTATAAACAACTTACTTCAAAGAATTCACATGCCAGCAACGTGTTTACATTACGAAAGGATTTTTTTGAGGTTATATTTTGTGTGTGTGACACTCACTTGCAGCAAGTGTCACAGTAAGCACAGATTAGTAAGAGTATTTGCATTTGCAACAACAATCTTTCAACGATTTTTAGTGTTTTCGGAACGAACCGTGTTGGTTGTCTATTGGTTAATAAAACGTCATAAGAGCGGGAGTATGGTGGGTACAATAAGGATGTTAAATTAATGATTAAACGAACTTACCTGTACGTGAAGTTCTATCATAATTATACGAAGTATTCGTCCGAAGATATTAGTATTATACACATGTAGTATCGCTTGCACTTATCACCACATAGCACAAATTTTAGAGCTAGATAAAAATAAATTACAGGTAAAAAATGTTATTTCCCGATTATATTTTTAAAAATAAAATAGAATCAATTTCCGTATCCTGTAAAAAGAATTAAATAAATTAAGAACACTTCCGTTCCGTCACTTCCTCCACGCCATTGCTTTTGAAGCCTTCATTTAGTTTAGAGATAATAATATGATGATATTTCCTAGAGATGGGTTTTTGTCAATACAAAAAGTATGCATCGGGTGGGTGGGACTTTCTACTAATATCTTCGGACGAATACTTCGTATAATTATGATAGAACTTCACGTACAGGTAAGTTCGTTTAATCATTAATTATACTTCAGTATTCGTCCTCGATATTAGTATTATACACATGTAGATGTTTAGAGCATGAAAGAAGGAAATATCATCTATGAGTAAGTACTTGATCAATTCTTTCAAAGAATCATATTAAACAAGTAAGTTACTTATGATAGTATGATTCTCAATCATTAAGCAAGAATTATTTATCAGGTTAACAACAAGGAACTAGCAAAATCAGAACATAATGTACTGTCTACAGTAACTATTTTATAATAGTTATACTACTACGGGTTTATACCCGTGCGAGGGTATTTTGGAGTTGCTCAACCAAGTTACTAATACAGGTTGACATTAATATCGGCTGTGGACGTCGAGGTATGATGCCTAAGGCTGTGCGCGGATATGTCAGCTCCACTACTCCGCAAAGTCACATTGATATACGGTTTTCTAATCAGAAGACTATTAAGTTATCAGATTTTCTTAAAGGTTCATTTTGGAATTGTAAACGCATGAGATGCGCCTGGAAGAAATAAGTAGTTAAGCCCGTTATTTGAATAAGAATTGGGTTATCAGAAAAAATATACATATTTCTAAAATTATTTGTAAAAGAAAACACTCTTAGTAAGTACAATTAAGTAAGTACGAGTTGTAACAAAAAACGATGAGACGATCATTTTTTACCCATTTGTTCTAATGAGATCACGATTGAATAGTTAATCCAGATAGTCTACTGAATAAAATATTCAAGTAACATTATGTTTACATAAATTAGTGCGCAGCCTATAAACTCCTTTACAACATCCTGAAAAGAACTTCATTTTCAAAATCTTGAAAACCAAATCGAAAGCAATAAAACTGCCTTTTTATAACTCTATACTGAAATCCTTTGTTTATGGTTAGGTTAGGTTAGTTTAGTAAGGTAATCTGAAATCAATGTAGTAATTGTTCTATAGAAATAAAAAAATATTGTTAGTTTTGCAATAAAAATACCATCTTTTGATAAAAATATCATACTGAAATGCTGTAACATGTTGTTGTACATATTAACCATTATAATGTTTGTTATTACAACTTCTTGCAGGTTTTATAAAGAGAGGATACCAATGTTATAAATGGCCAGTTCGGCACAATTTACTGAAGAAAAATCATTATTTTATACCTATTACAGATTTCAGTCTTTAAATCTAAGCAAAAAAGGGATAATGGTGTTAAAGTAATTACCTACTGGCATCAAGTGAACTACGCTTAGTATCTGCCAGCAGTGTCGATAGAAAAAACAGATCATGACATAAATAACCTGATTATTGCTTCTGCTATAATCATTTATATTTTATTCTTACACTTTTGAATAAACAAGCAACTGAAAAGTTAATAGTAAATTTTTTACAACTAATAGATGTGTTAACGACAAATTCGTCCGCGTCCAATCACAACGACGCATATTTGGCGCATATTTTAATAATATTAGAAAGTACGGGTACAAAATTAACAGTTTAATTGTACCAAATTAACAAATATCACACACTGTAACCCTGTATCAAATACACTAGGATTTTGATGATGGATCAGTCATTCAGGGAATGAGCGCTGGGTGAGTGAGTGATAAATTAAACGCTAAGGGATCGATAGGCCACCGGTAGCATTTACAAAAGAATGACAAAATAATGTTGATAAACACATCCGTGAGGGTTAGTTTATTTTCATATCCGGGTGAGAGCGCGTCACTAATTCCTATAAAACAGTGTTATAAACATATTTTATATTTATCAGAATTGCAAATATTTGTAGAAATGAAAATGTGGGTATTATTGTTTACTTCTCACAAGTTTTATGCAGCTATCACTATGTTACCTACCTAATGAAAGTATTTCGAAATTATGCGGTAAATATTCCAGCTCCAAAAAATTCCAAATGATAATAACATATTGTTTCTAGTTGTAATTACTGAGCGCTTGCTGACCCGTTCTCACAGGCCGCGCCCTACCCCGTTGTTGAGGCGTCAGAATAATCTCACAACCATAGTAATACAGCTAATTTTCTGGATACAATTTATAAATAACATCTAACCACCAATAACATTGGATAAGATATAAATCGGTATAATATTCATAGTACGATCATAAGCATCATAGTCTTTTAAATTTACATGTACGCTTTAGTTCATGGTCAAATCCAGCATAAAACAAAAACAAACCATGCAGATTTTGCATGTTTTTAAACAAAAAGCGAGAGCAAAGCTAAAAAATAATTTAACTTTATGCTCTTCCTTCAGTTTGTCTGTAGTGTGGTGTTGTCTATGACTATGAGATATCGAAACCTTTTATGTGTCAAATGTCAGTGTCAATTTAGCTGAATAAAGCCAACATTTAATTTGGTTGTATCTTATTTCATAACAATTTATTCAGCTAAATAAATATGTCTAAAAATGACGGAACCTAAAGAAGACGACAATATTACAACAGATTTTATCAAAGAAGCAAAACATTTGGACAAGATGATGTTGGGTGGACTTTCAAGATTTTTACGGCCCGACAAATTTGAATCGGAGCCTGGAACTAACCTCGCCGAAATCAGGTGGGCCCATTGGCGTCACACATTCTTAAATTTCATCGCAGCTGAATGCACCGAATCAACGCCAGATTTCATAAAACTGAACTTACTTATAAATCATCTTGACGTAACGGTATATACATATGTTCGAGACTGCAAGCAATTCGACGAAGCAATACGCTTATTGGATAAACTCTATACAAGGCAAAAAAACGACGTTCATGCTAGACATATGTTATATACTCGAAAACAGCAACCGTCAGAAACAGTCTCGGACTATCTGCGATCCCTGAAAATACTTGCCCATGATTGTAAATTCAAATCTGTTTCAGCTGAAGAGTATAGAGATGAATATATTCGTGATGCTTTTATCGCTGGCATCTCCTCTCAAACAACAAGGCAGCGTCTTTTGGAAAATGTTACATTAAATTTAGAAGAAGCTCAAAACCAAGCCCTTTCTCTCGAAATGGCGGAAAGAAACTGCAAATCTTTTCAAGCGTCTGGCGATATACATCTAAATGCTCAAAACGTTCGTCAATCCGCAGAAGTCTCCAGAACTATATCACTCCCCCAACAGCGACGGAAGCGATGCTTTTTTTGCGGAGGTAACATTCATCAGAGAGTCAAATGTCCTGCATATAATGCTACCTGTCAATTGTGTTCTAAATCTGGTCATTTCGCAAATGTATGTAGAAGTCAAAAGCAAGCAATGAATCTTGTCGTCTCCGAGCAAGATACAGAGATTGTTAAAGAGCATACTGATGTGCCTTCCACTAGTTCTTCTTCATACACTAACGTAGTTTTATCTGCATCGCCGGCCAGTTTACACAAAGCAACTGTATCTGTTACTATTAACAATCTACGTGCTGATGCCCTTATAGATACTGGCAGCTCTGTCAGCTTCATTGATAAAGACTTAGCTTACAGCATGAAGCTTCAAAAGAAACATTGCGAACAAACTATCACACTGGCCTCCCTGAATAATGTTTCTCATGTTGATGGAGCTTGTTTTGCAACACTACAGATTGGCAAACACACTTATAAAAATCGACAACTATTGATAGTAAATAACTTATGTGCTGATATAATAATTGGACATGATCTACTTAAAGACCATTCATCATTAGAATTTAACTTGGGTGGCGACAAAGAACCTCTTAAAATTTGTAGTGTCATGCAAGCTTCTGTACCGCCCGCGTCTGTTTTTGGGAATCTATCTCCAAGTCTAAAGCCTATTGCTATAAAATCAAGGAGACATTCGGAAGAAGATCAGAAATTTATAGAGAAAGAAATAGGCCAGCTATTAGAAGCCGGAATTATTGAACCTAGCATGTCTCCCTGGAGAGCACAAGTTCTAATAGCGGGAGGAAATAATCACAAAAAGAGAATGGTAATCGATTACTCTCGAACTATAAATAAGTTTACCTACTTAGATGCCTACCCTCTTCCTCATATCGAATCTATAATTAACAAAGTAGCAACGTACAATTACTTCAGTCAAATCGACTTAAAAAGTGCGTATCATCAGATCCCGATATTGGTTAAAGAAAAACCATTTACAGCTTTTGAAGCATGTGGAAACTTATATCAATTCACAAGAATTCCGTTTGGTGTCACTAACGGCGTAGCGGCTTTCCAAAGGTCGTTACAGTACATAATAAAATCGGAGAACCTGACAGGTACGTACGCTTACCTTGATGACGTCACTGTATGTGGCCAAACAAAAGAAATTCACGATCAGAACCTCGCCAACTTCATGAACGCTGTAAAGAAATTTAAACTGACAATTAACGAACAAAAATCTACTTTCTGTACGGACAAAATCAATCTTTTAGGCTATACTATTCACAAAAACGAAATAAAACCAGATAAGGACAGATTAGATCCATTACTTAAGCTTCCATTACCGACTGACATTCAAGCCCTTAGAAGATCTTTGGGTATGTTTGCTCATTACTCGAAATGGATAAAGAATTTCTCCGAAAGAATAAGTCCATTATCAAATGCCGCTTTCCCACTCAATGAGGAAGCATGTCGAAGTTTCAATTCCCTGAAAGAAGATATAGCTAAAGCAACTTTAACAGCTATTGATGAAAACGCTACATTCATAGTCGAGACTGACGCATCAGATCACGCCATTGCTGCAACGCTTTCTCAAGGTGATCGTCCAGTAGCATTCTTCTCCAGATCGTTATCTGATACCGAACGTAGACATTCAATTATCGAAAAAGAAGCTCAAGCTATAATTGAATCTGTAAGAAAATGGAGACACTTTCTTATTGGAAAACACTTCCTACTCATAACTGACCAACAATCGGTTTCTTTCATGCTCAATCAGAATCACACAAGCAAGATCAAAAATGACAAAGTAGAAAGATGGCGTCTTGAGATGTCTTGTTTCAAATATGATATCGTTTATCGGCCTGGAAAAGAAAATGTGACTGCGGATGCACTCTCTAGAGTAGTAAGTGCTAATATTAATCTTAATAAACTATATCAATTTCATGATGCTCTTTGTCATCCAGGGGTCACTAGAATGGCTCATTGGATAAAAGCGAAAAATTTGCCATATTCTATTAATGACATTAGGCAAATGACTGCATCGTGCTCTATTTGTGCTCAAATAAAACCGCGATTTATGAAACTTCAAGGACAACTTATAAAAGCGACATCATGTTTAGAACGGCTCAATATTGACTTTAAAGGCCCGTTGCCATCGAGCACTCAGAATAAGTACATCCTTACAATGGTAGACGAATACTCACGGTTTCCTTTTGCCTACCCTTGCAAAGATATGACGTCTGGTACCGTAATAAAGTGTTTGGCGGATGTATTTTATACTTTTGGAATACCACAATATATACATTCCGACAGAGGTACATCATTTATGTCGGATGAAGTTCGAAAATTTTTACAATCCCTTGGAATATCTAGTAGCCGAACGACTCCATACAATCCCGAAGGAAACGGCCAAGTAGAAAGACTAAACGGAACACTGTGGAAAACGATACAGCTTTGTCTAAAATCAAAAAAGCTCCAAGCGGAACATTGGGAACAGGTGTTACCTGCCGCTCTTCATTCCATTCGATCCTTACTATGCACCTCGATAAATATGACACCACACGAGCGTATGTTCACGCATCCACGTCGCACTCCCGTCGGAGAAAGTATTCCTTCCTGGCTACTTTCACCAGGTCCAGTACTTATGAGAAGGCATGTAAGAAATTCGAAGTATGATCCAGTAGTAGACGAAGTAGAGCTGCTTATGCCAAACCCATCATACTCTTATGTGAAATTGCCTGATGGCCGTCAGACTATTGTAGCTAACAAGTTCTTAGCGCCTATGCCTAGGGACGAAATGGATGATTCAGAACAAGATGATCAGACCCAGAACGAACAAGACCGCACTGAACCACCAGACGAGCCTGAAACACTACGTCGATCATCCCGTATTCGTCGTGCTCCTACTTATCTTAATGATTACGAGATATGATGAGGTCGGATTTGTAGGTGGGAAGAATGTGGTGTTGTCTATGACTATGAGATATCGAAACCTTTTATGTGTCAAATGTCAGTGTCAATTTAGCTGAATAAAGCCAACATTTAATTTGGTTGTATCTTATTTCATAACATGTAGTATGCATGCAGCATATCAATGTTTAGAATTAAAAGGAAAAATTGAGAAAAAATATTATTAAAAAAATATTATATTAGGAAAAATATTGAGCCTTAGAAAGATGTGTAGCTTTTTTGAATAAGTCTAGATATCCTTATACTTAAGCATTGTGTTACTTATTTTTGATGTCTTTATTGTATTCCAAATAAATACATACATGTAGCCTAAATAGTAAAAAAGCATACAAAACCACAGTTTTAATTTAAGTCTACCTTGGTTAATAATATCAAAATATTATGGTGAATTGCACCGAACATCCTGACAGTAGTATTTTATATCTAAAACTCTTGCAAAATTAAATAACTTCTCTATTTAACCAAAATATTCATGTAAAAAACAACTGTATTGTTGTTGTAAAAAGTTAGAAAATCCTTGGATAAAAAAAATCTTAAGGAAAATTGTAAAAAACCTACAATATTGTAAAAAACCTACAGAACAAAATCTGTCACGACAAGGTTAGTCAAGTCGATGATGGTTAATGGTTATAAAACAATGTTTTGAAGTTAATTTACACTGTACCGACTATACAGATATCATCTGTTTTTAGAGGTTAAATTGTGTTTTTTCAAATCAAATGAATTTGAAAAAGAATAAGCTCGACGTTTTCGAAAGAAGATTGAAGATCACGCTCTGTATAATATTATGGTAGCAATGGAAAAGAAAAAACTTGTCTATAAAACTTGTTATAAAACTGTGTTTGCTCGATAATCGACTTTAATAAAGTACGACTCGCATCTTTTCAAAAGATAACCTTTCTTTCACCGTGTCTGATCATATGCTATACTGTTTTACAAATGACTCACGTAGCGTACCTCGTGTTCTGCAGTCTGCGGTTGTGTTGCGGTCCGATGCGATCCCATGCTCGCGGACGTCACTGGCGATGGCGCTGGCGATGGCGCTGGCGGTAGCTGGTGGTAAAGCCATAAGGGCTGCTTCCTATCTGCGTGGTGCACTCACTGTATTCCAACTTTTATTAAATGTTAATAATACCTGTTTGTTCGCGACGAGAAAGTTATAAAGAAAATTGCAAAAACCAATATAAATTTAAGCAGGGCTATAACCTGCAACCTTTGGCAATTAATCGAGCTACTTGTAAAAAACAACGGTTTCAGACAAGGAATCTACCCCTTTGTTCTATGCAATTTTTAAAGTTTGCGTAGTGAAATACACTATATAAACCAAAATAAAACTACATAGTCAGTCTGATTTACTGCTCTGGCAGATTTTGTAGTTTCTTTGACGGTAAAAATAAAATAAAATGAAATGATGATGAATAGTGTGTATAGTACTGCGCGTTGCACAGTAGGCGAGGGCAGCGGCGTTAAATAAATGTTTTAGCTTTCGTAGCCAGGTTTGGCCATGTTCAGTCAGATGAACACACACAAATTAACACAGATGCGTGGCGATTGTCATGCTTAGGCAAGTAGTAGGATCGGTCCAAAGAAAATATCTAATAGGTTTGGTTTGGAAACCGTCCATTTATTGCAGGATTTTTAATGACTCACCGGTTGCATCTCGATCTCTGGTGGTGTCGTCGACTGCTCTCCGTCCCAGCTGCATCACGAGACGTGGACGGCTGCGGCGGTGTTGGTGGCAGGACTACATCAGCTCTGGATGTAAAGGGCAGATGCGACGCCGCCCATGCGGGTTGCACATGTGTAGGTTTTTCTCCATTGCCCGTCGACTGCAGCGGCCGTGTTCAGTCGAGCTAAGTCTGAGAAGACGAAGCTAAATGGTTTTAGCGTGGAAGAGTCCAAAATACAATTCCGAGTGCTAGAAACCTTGTAGTACGCACAAAACAGTCCAAAATACTGTACGATGCGTATTGACTGAACAGACGAGGCCGAAATGATTTATGCGTGGAAAAGTCCGAAATACAATTCCGAGATGCTATAAACCTTGTATTTACGCACAGACGTACGTATTTGTTCAACGAAGGGTCTTGAGTTCGAGGAATCCAATCTTGATACTTCACTAAAATCACTGAAATCACAAAAACTATTAATTAAATTTATTCTGCACGGAACGAGAATTGACGTGCTTTAGTGGCGAAGCACAAATAGCGAATGAAGGCTTCAAAAGCAATGGCGTGGAGGAAGTGACGGAACGGAAGTGTTCTTAATTTATTTAATTCTTTTTACAGGATACGGAAATTGATTCTATTTTATTTTTAAAAATATAATCGGGAAATAACATTTTTTACCTGTAATTTATTTTTATCTAGCTCTAAAATTTGTGCTATGTGGTGATAAGTGCAAGCGATACTACATGTGTATAATACTAATATCGAGGACGAATACTGAAGTATAATTAACGTTATCGACTAATTACCGTCCTTCGTTCGTACCGTGCGTCCCGACTCCCGACGATCTCAAAAAGTATTATAATGTTATAGATGTGCCGCACCGCACGGGAATTTTCGTTAAAGTATGGAAGCAACATTGCTTAATCAGTCAGGTATCAAACGACTGCCGAGAGTCGCATAATAATGGAATTTCTATTGTGTCTCGTTCACACATACTTGACGAGTTAAGTTGAAGGCAACTTAAGCAATTTAAGGAAGCTTAAACTATGTAATGTTCTCTAACACTGCGAAATTTGCCAGCTGTTTAAACTGTGTTGTTTAAATATTTCTTTGTATTGTATGGAGCCTGAATGTCCCCGGCAACGTCACATCTATACAATAAATTAAAGTCCGCTTTTCTTTGTTTGTCAAATATTGTAAATAATCTTTTCATAACTTTGAATATAATATTAGTGAATAAAATTAATTTACTATTTGATCTAAAACGATCTCAGTGTTCAAAGATGAAATACTATGTAAAGTCTAACTAATCAATAATCCCGTATAAAGATTTGACGTTTACACTGTTACCACTTTTGTCTCGAAAAAAAATTGTGTTGTTGTGACCAGAAGAATGAGTTCCATCAATGACATTTATTCACTCAAACATTCTTATAACGCCTCGAATTAAATTTCATTCTTGTTTTTTTATTTACTCTAATAAGCAATCGTTTAGGCTAGTTTTGTTTAGTCGATATAAAATAGTGGCATTGGTAGTCTCATTAATTATTAATAGTCCGATCCCTGGATTATCGGCAATAAAGTCACTGGTTAAAACGTTTTATTGGCAATGCAAGTGCAAAATAAACAACAACACAACCAATCAAATGAATGCTCGCAGGAAACTACATTACGGTACGTTATTATTCGGCATAATAAAAAACAACTTTCCGACGTATCTAGTGGAGAGGCTGGAGTGGCGGCGCAATGTGCAGTCGCATAGAACTCGACGCTTCAGCTTTGCCTTGGCCTTGCCGCCTCGCACCGTGGCATTCAAAGGATGCTTCAAATTCGCCGCGTCTAAGTGCTGGAACGATCTTCCACCTCCATTACGGTGTCTAGAAAAAACAACTCTTACGTTTAAAAAAACTTACAAACAATTGATTTTAAGTGAACAAAAGAAAAACTTAAAGTAACTAACCAACTGGGTCTAGACATCGGGAGTAGGTAAGGTGAGTTATAAAACGTAAACATCCATAGCACCTCTGGACGCGGCTGCAGACTTTCAGAGTCGCTGATGATAGGTCGAGGCATACAAATTTTTGTAACAGTTGCCTGCAACACAATAGTTGTATTATTATCTACGAGTACATTCCACAAGTAGGGAGCGTTTATTCAACTGGGTACTTACGTCACGATTTTTAGGTATATCCGTATTTATTGTTTAATTCCTTAGCTTAGCAGGTTGGTTAACAGTTATGCTAATAATATTTTAATAATTATTTATATGTTACTTTTCTTTTTTACTGGTTTTTTATACTTAATTTCGCTATAGGTAGTTAGCTTTGTTAACAATAGAAATGTCGTGCACAGTTGCCCGCGCTCGGATTGATTGTGGCTGTGGTGACTCAGTCACTCATGATGACGCCGCGCCCGATCCAAGCGATGTTGTTTTTGCAGCTTCACACATATTTATAGGTTTACAGATAGTAATTTTTTTTTTCTCTCTCTCATTTTAACTTTTTCTAAAATTTTTACATACACTCGTTTATTGATAATATTATTTTGAGTTAGGACCATATTTTTATACGTGCTGTTGGCGCCAATTTCTGTGTACCTCACTCAGCAGGGGCCCACCGAAAACCAGCGTCAGGTTCTCCAGGGGACCTGGCTTATGCTGAGTGAGGTCCTCTTGGGTATGAGCGTCACACACACACACACACACACACACACACACACACACACACACACACACACATTTACTGGCCTGCAGGCTTAAGATGCACGCCGTGATAAAAATTTATCGAGGCATTCTAGCGCGTTTGTTTGTCAAAAATCGACATACCCGCAGTTGCTAACATGGCTGCCATGAAAGTCATGTCGTACTGTCAAAATTCGAAATATGACAAAATTATCATTGAACCCTAACATGCCACACATATTTTCATCGAATTTTGACATTTCGCCGTATAACATTATCGTCCACCATTAGCGACGACGACAAATAAAAAACAACATATTTAGAGCAAAAATATATGACTGAGTCGTGCCATATTTTATCCTAGGCTCTCAAAAAACAATAAAGTGTAAAAATATTGAAAAGAAAGTCCCCGTGGAACATTTTTTATCCCTAACATATTTATTAATTTGAATTCATTATCTTTGGGCAATATTAGATATACTCTTACTAATCTGTGACAATATCGAGTCAATCTGTCATTGTGTCAAGTTGATCATTTTGAGCCAAATCTGACATAAAATTGAGTGAATGGTTAGAAATTGACATATCTCGTTATCGTTGTGGATAAATTTGTCCAATGTGGTTGGCATGTTAGGGAATATGATAAAATAGCATAGATCGACTAATTTTGTCATGTCGATCGAAAGAAATAGTGTGTCATGCATGTTAGGCCTACTGGTCTGGTGTACCGTGTAAAAGGGACGGTGTTTTTTTTTTTTTTTTCCTATTGTGTAAATGTTTATTTTTGTTTTAATCTTTGTATATTTTTGTAATTTTTATATGTAATATTGTGTACGTGTGTGTTTGTGATGTTTACCAATAAACGATTTTTCTTTCTTTCTCTTCTTCAATCATACATTTTTAATTATTCCTATTATGTTTCTGAAACCTTAATTTTTTTTCAATATTCGTCTTAGATAGTTCACATCCATTAAGTACTTTTTTTATAATCTATTAGTGGAGCGAACTAAGCGAACTTTGTTTCGTCAAATCTTTCTACGGGATTAATAGCCTAGCCGATTTCACAGGACATATTATAGTGCACAAGTGTGTGCGCAAACACAGATGCACTCTCTGTTCCTTTCACTCTCGATGGGATAGCAATCTGACACGACCGGAGAGAGATCATGCGCTGGACTAACGACTTTACTTGCATGCTTTCCAAGGCACGGGGGTGAAACACCACCAACTTCCAAACTCCGGGCTTCCCTGAGAATTTCTAAACAGAAAAACTCAGGTCATATTTTTGGCCTGACCCGGGAATCGAACCCGAGACCTCTGGCGCAGCCGTCGCTTTAAAATGCGACCCTCTAACCGCTGTTATTGATTATACTTTAGGTTGTGTTATGATGAGATATGTGTTTATCTTGTTTTAAGATAAGTCATTCATTTCGGAAGTCATCAATAGGTGATATTCCGAAGATTCACCCTCACTAACTTATTATGTATAAGTAATCCATAGAGTATAGTAAATATACCTATGAAGTAATCCTTTATGTAGACCGCGAAATTGAGACTTCATCTGCGGGGCACGGAGGCGTGGGGGGATACAAGAGCGCGGTGCGTGAAGAACGCGGACGGATGGATCCGCACCGCCCGCACCGTCCACACTTCTCACGTGCCCCTGGACCCACATTGAAGTCGCAATGAAGCGGTTTACCTATCTAAGTAAGTAAGACTTTATTTATTTGCTAGAATACAGTTACAAAGATCTTAAAAAATTTACAAGTCCAGTGCATTCTACCGTTAAATTGGTATGAAAATTTTTACATCTATAGCAATTTGTTAGATTTCATTTATCATTAGCCATTTTGGAAGATTTTTCATCCGCAACTTCTTTATCGATAAAAATAAAAACTACAGACATCACTAAGCGCAATTACAAACGTCACGGCCGACGTCATACACATACGTACCTACCTACTTTTTTTCAACTCGATTGATCAATTTTGTTTTGCTGATTGCTACGAAACGAAGTGAACATTTCTGTCTCGTGCGTTTTCAAATTTATCCTGCTTGATTAAAAAAGTAAATCCCAGTCGCTATTCAGATAGTCTTCGATTTACATTACAAAATCTATTGCGTTTGATTGTTTTACGTGAAAGTTTAACATCACACAAACATGACACCCAATATCCAGACGTTTATCAATAGCTTCCAAAATAGACTGTGAGTATTATTATCCAAGCTAATTTATTTAAAACTTACTGTGTTCTAGGATAATTTAAGAGTTTTTGATGCATCTTTAAATGCGCTCTTTATGTGACTTCATAATTTAGGTCAATGAACATTTTCTCGCTCATTCTAGACGTATCCACAAGCACGTAGTAATTGTGTAGACATGAGTAAATATGATTTCACCAAATCCTTTGTTTGATGAAAGTATGTTGCTTTTACATACATTTGTGGGTACTGTATTGTAAATTTCGCAATTACTTTACTATTTGTTTTTGCACTACCCAGTTTTTATTTACCTACCTACCTACCTCATTATGACGTATTTGTTTTCCTACACATAATATCAATTTTATCAGATAATTGTTAGTTTGTCTGTGTGATATCTACAATGATTTTAATATTGTTTACAGTGAACCCCCTGTTCGTCAACATCTCAAAAATGTTTATGGCACCCTCATGATGACTTGTGCATCAGCATCTGCTGGTGTTTATGTTGATATGTTTACAAGATTTCAAGCTGGATTTCTCTCGGCTATCATTGGAGCTGGCCTTATGCTCATGCTTATTGCTACTCCAGATAACGGAAAGAACACAAACCAAAGGCTGGCATACCTATTGGGCTTTGGTTTAACTTCAGGTACCTATATTTTTTATAATTAGAAGTCAACTTACTTATTAAACTATTTGACATTGAACTAATAATTGTGATGTTAATATTTACAGGTATGAGCATGGGTCCATTACTAGAGTATGTCAGTGTTGTGGATCCATCCATAATAGTGACTGCGTTGCTGGGCACAACCCTGGTGTTTGTGTGCTTCTCTGTGGCTGCCATGCTGGCTGAGCGTGGCAGCTGGCTGTTCCTTGGTGGCACACTAATGACTTTACTGACATCAATGACTCTGATGTCACTGTTTAACTTGTTCATCCAGTCTCACTTCCTGTATCAAGTAAGTACTATGACCTTTATTTATAATTTACACATGATTGTGTAAGAAGTTTTACATTTACATTGCTGTTTCAATCTTTCAGACTCACCTTTACCTTGGCCTGATGCTGATGTGCGGATTTGTACTGTTTGATACTCAACTTATCATTGAGAAACGCCGAATGGGAAGCAAGGACTTTGTACAACATGCCCTTGAGTTGTTCATTGACTTTATTGGCATGTTCAGAAGACTGGTCATTATTTTAACACAAAAGGTAATATTATCATTTATTGCATCACATCATTATTAGTCATATTCCATATGATTTCCCTTGCAAAACCAAATTATTTTTGTAGATTGTAAGTAAAGTCTTGCTATCCCAAAAAAATATGAAGCTAATAGTGTTGCCATAACAATTTAGAATAATGTTTTTGAATTCATCATCACAGTATACATTTTGAATCATTCATGAATTTGCACTTTGACTCCTATCAATATTTACAGAAATACAACTTGTTTCAGGAGGAGCAAAACCGTCGCCGCAAGCGTGATTAAATATTCTAAGGTTTGAAAGAAGCTATTTATTTCAGGAATATTAAATTCCAAAAATACTTGTTTATTATTTACACATAACAATACTGTTTATAATATTTGATTAATTTGGAGTTGTAAATTAAAAGTGGTTGGAATAAATACATTTTACTGATTTGAATATTTATTCTTTTTTATCATTCCTGGTGTTGTTATCGTAACAACCATAAGAGAAAGTATTATGTATGAGTGAGTACACTTACAAAGTTACAATGTTTTTTCTTGCGTGTAGGTAGAAAGATAGATCAATATTCTTTAATGCACAAATAGTCATAGATAACCAAAAAGACATATTTACACTTTCGGCGTTCTTTACGCTGGGAGAGATTCTCTTCCAGACAACCATTGGGTAGAGAAAAAATCTCAGTACAAAGGTAGAAAGTAGTGTTCAAAATAAAATGGTTGATAATGGAGATCATTAATTGAGAGGGAAATTAAAATACAAGCGCGACAAAAAAAAAAGAGTTATCATTGATTCATTCCATATTTTCAATGGTCGGATCGGATTACGTAAATTTAACAGCAGCATATACCTGCCTACGAAAATTTAATCTCAAAGTATTTGTACCGATCTATTAGTTTATTAAATGACAGTCATTTTAATACCTAATTACAATGTTTCAGCGCACGCCTAAAAAATTTTACTAACTGTAACTAACATTTATGAATAATTACAAAACTTCCGTTATTTTATTAATTGTTGTACCAAATACCATTAGACACCATCCAGTGTTATGACCACACCTATATTAATAATCAGAGTGCATAGTTTTATTAAAATCGAGTACTTTGTACAAAAGTAAAACAAAAAGGAAAGGCACAGTGGAAAATGTTAATACAATTTGTAATATTTCACCGTTAACTTTGTTCTTGGGGATGTATCTTATTTTTATCATTCATGAAAATCTTTCTAGCCTTTTCCAGTTCGTTATTTACTAGGATACTTAGTAAATTAGCTACATTTGTGTCGCTACTTGCGGGCGAACCATCTAACTTGCTTATTCTTGTGGTCGTTGGTTCGTCGCTCTTCATTTCGGAAGGCTCCCCATCAGTGTTACCCGTCATAGGTTGTTTTATTTTAGATTTACTTAACATGTATGTCTTCCTAGGTAGTTTAACGGCACAACAAGGACACCTCTTCATATACTGCGGCACCACTGAAGGTGGGGTGCCGCTACGTAGAATGTATTCATAAGTGGATACACCTAACACCGATATATAAATATGAAAACAAAACAAGTGTAACAAGGCAAATCCGATCGCTAAGGCACTCATACCGAATATTACTAAAAATAATAAAAACATTATTGAATTCTTGCAGTATTTAACATCAAAATTCGAACTAGTTTGGTTAACGTTACTACAGCTAATAAAATCCCGCGCGTCGAGACTGAACTGCTGCGGATACGTTAGAAATATCACAATATCGGCTAAGCACAGGCACGAAGTGACCAGCGCCAGCAGCAGGGCGGAGGCGACGCTGGCGATGAAGGCCGCGTAGTTGCGGCGCCCCACGCAGCTGTTGAGCCACTTGCAGTGGTGGTCGAACCGCTCCACGCACTTGTTGCATAAACTGCAATGTTTCGTCTTCTTACTGCTCGTGAAAATATTGCACAGATGGCACCTACCATTCTCGATAACATGGGCGTGTATGTTACGATCGAACTCTGGTACTGTATTTATTTCCAGCTTGCGAAGTTCTTCTTCGCTTGGATCCAGGAGAGTTGCTGTTAGATGCGACACTGTATGCGTCACATACAAAATTATGAAAGTAATCTCAGATATCAATCCGAGTTTATCAAACTGTATTTGCACAAGGATCATAAAGTTTATGATGCCAGTGGTAACAAACACTATCCATCCAATGACTTGCTGGTAGTTGAGAGGTAGTTGCAAGCCGTTTATCCTCCTTTGAGGTCTGTGAGCTTGATCCAAGGAACAACATTTAGGCATTTGTATTCACAAGAAAAATATAAAATGATACCTTTGTTTTAAATATTGAAATCAAAATGACGTCATACTACTGTGCCCGTATCAACAGCGTGCGCGCGCAGAATTAGAGCTAAGCGGATAAAATGACCGTGAGACCTATTTTAGGGCAATTTAAAAACTTCCTATCACTTAAATACAGCAAGTAACGGGGAACACATTATTTTCAGAAGAATCAAGAGCCTAACTTATCCTGCATCGTTAGAATTGAATATAATGATATATTTTCGTTACTATGACGACAACGCACGTATCTAGGGCATAGGAAGGACAACATTAAATGGGTGGGCCCACTGTTCGACTATAGCCGGTGAGGTCACATGTGTGATTATATGAACCACTGAATAGATTAAACCTTTATTTATCTATTCAGTGATGATATGAACCAATATAATCACCAATAGGGATAAAATGGGCAAAATAACATTAGGGCGTTGTAGATGCGCAAGTGACAGTATGTACTTACATCAGTATGTCTAATGTATAACTTTATCAGGTCGCCCACACACAACAAATAATGTATCTAACATTTCGTATAAAACATAAAACAATATAAAATATGTCAAAGCTATAATTACAACTGTCTAATATGTACAACAATATCATTACATTTGTATTGTACATTTATTTTATTATGGTCCTAATTCATTGTTACAATGAAGTTCAGATAAGTTTTTTTCTTCAGCATATTTTTTTGCCATTTCGCGTCGAGTGTGAACAAGTATCCTATGGCCCTTACAATCCAAATTTTGTTCAAAGCACTTGTTCCTGCAACACTTTTTGCATAGGTGGTAAACACATTTTCCACCCTAAAACAAAAAAATTAAATAATCAGAACACAGAAAGACATGTTTGTTGGTTGTTGGTTAATCAATATTATGGTTAATAGTAGGTTTGAGCCTGGTACAGCGACAGCACATCAGACTATATATTTTTGATGAAAAATAGCCCTTATCCCAACAGCATAAGATACCGCAGTGTAAAGCTAGACGTGCTGTCGTCCGTACCAAGTTTTTGATATTAAAGTTGAATAATAAATAATGTATACTAACTAAGGGGTTTGGACATGCATCATTGACACATATTTCACCACTTCTACCCTTCTGTTGCTCTTCTCTTACAGGCCTTCTCATAATTTTTCTTAGTTTCTTCATCTTTTTCCTGGATATACAATTTCCATCAGTATCTTCATGTTCCCTCTTGTTACTATTTTCAACCTAGAAAAAAAAGTTTTTCATCATCATGAAAAAAAAAAATGCACATGCAAAGCATTCATTTTATTCATAGATTGTTAAATGTATAGAGCGAGAGAAAATCTTTGCACTTTTTAAAGTGATTTTATGTATGACTAAAGATTCCTTTGATGAAAATAGAGGAAATTAAACCTGTCTATCACTTTTTTTTTCAAGTTTAATATCTAATCTTATATATTAAATTTATAATACCTGGATATACCTGCTCTTTACTTAGTGTTTCCATTTTCTGTGTATGTGCTTCAGGAGACATTCTTACATATGGCTGGCATATCCATGGAGGAAGTATCAAATTATATCCTTGTCTAGTTATATTTTCACAATCATCAAAATTTACATGTCCTTCATGATAGTTCTTGTACTTATCTTTGATTGTCACACATACTAGTCTGAAGTCATGAATATTTTGGCCAGTGGCTAAGAGCTGCCTAGAATCATTGTTTTCTTCAAATGTGAAGCTGTAAAATAGTAAAAATATGTATACATAAATTAAAACAAAAAGTTTTTTTTTCTCAGTCCTTAGATAGGGTACTGGAATAGTAAAAGGAAAGTTTTTTTTAATAAAATGTATATAATTAAATTAAATGTAATTAAGATTCTATTATATTTGTGATAATAATTATAACAAGCATCCACATCAGAGCTTCATGAAGTCATCAGACCAGGTATAGAACTTATTAAATCCTCACGCAAATGTGTATCAACCATAAATTGTTATCACTGAATAAATTTATCTATCAAGGACCAAGCCATTCAGTTTACAGGTATCTAAAGTATTAGATTGAAAAAAAAAACTTACATTTTGTGAAATATTTTGAATAGGTGTCCTCTCATATACGATGTTGGGCATGGGAATTGTTCAACCAAGTCTAGGTATTCCATTGCAATGTCCCAAGACACAGGGTTTATTCCTTCATATAGAGCTGGATTTGTGAGTATACCTTCAGCACTCATAATACCATCTACCTTTGTGTACTCTAAACATCTGTAGACATCTTCTAAACATTGAATATTGCCATTGGCAAACATAGGTATTGATACAGCCTCCCTAAAAATGTATCACATAATAAAAAAACACAGTTACAAAAACATAACTTTAGCATGTCCTAATCATATTGTCCTATCAAGGTAAAATAAAGGAATTGTCATGATTATAATCATATTAACTGATAAGTTATAATTATCAGTTCATAATATTGAATGTTCAGATAATAATTACGTTTTTTTATAGTTATTATCACTATTGTTAACTTACCGAACAGCCTTGATGTGTTTCCAACTTGCTACTCCAGTTAGGGGCCCTTTTTGCTCCCGAGTTCTGCCATGAACTGTGAGCAACTTACAACCTGCTTCTTGCAGCATCAAAGCATACTTTACAGACTTATCAATGTCTTCAAAAATCCTCACTTTACATGTTATAGGTATGGATACAGCTGCAGACATGGCTTTTACTGAAAGTAGAAAAAAAATGGTTTAACACTTTTTTATAACTTACTAACGTTTCTGTTTCTTTCTGTAACCAGGATAATAATATACTCTTTAGTTGATTTATTCTATTGAAAGCAGTGACTCTTTTTATATGATAAAATAAAGCACAAACAGTTAGTATATGAACATAATTACCTATATCTTGTAAAAGTGTCCATTCATCCTGTAAAAATGATCCATATTTGCCCCTTTTAGCTATTGATTGTGGACATCCTAAATTGATGTCAATAGCATCACATACACCTTCAACCATTTTAGCAGCAGCTGCCATTATTTCTGGATTGTTTCCACAGAACTGTATAAAGATGTAAGAATCAAAATTAGCTTAACTATTAGATAGAACAGCATGAAATTCTCTAAGGTTAAAAATATGTTACCTGAACAATTAAAGGTCTATCTTCAGCACAAGTCACCATATTATCTTTCCTATACTTAGGATCCTTTGTAAATACATTACTGTGAAACATTGGAGTGTAACAAAGTTTGGCTCCATGTCTTCGACAGAGGAGCCTCCAGGCTAGCTCACTAGCATCCACCATTGGCGCTACCACGAAGGCAGGTTTACCTATAGACTCAAACCAATCCCACGTCATCGCCATTCACAATATTATTGGGTCTATTTTTGTAAAATAATATCAAAATCCAACAAATGTATTTTTTTTACAGTCACTCACTTCCAAGGCAACAAAGTTTTGACAAGAAAGAAAGCTATGATAACATTAACAACCTCAAACAACATAACTGCAGGAAGAGTTGATATTATAGGTTAATTTTCATGAATTTTGTTGTATTTTTGTACACGAAAGTCAAGTCGTACAAAGTGAATTAAACGTGAATATCTCACAGATTAGTAAGAGTATGTCTAAAGACAGATAAGCAACGCCACCTTTTGAGCGCCTGAGTTAGTGGATAATTTTGACAGCTCAGTTGCGAAAACACACCGACGCGAATCGGTGGCGCTAGTGAGCCAAAAGAAGAAGAAGAACGTGACGTAATAGAATTTTTCTCACAAAAGGCAAAGATTATAATATTTTTGCATTACGTAACGTTATCGTTATCCAATAGGTCGTTAATAACGGTACATACCGTATAGTTATTTTTTATTGACTCTGGGATTGGTTTTGTCACACTGGATGTATTCTGCGGTTAGGTCAAAGCAACTACAGCCCGCATGGTGTATGATAATCTTTGACCTGATCGCAGAACGCATCCAGTGTGACAAAACCTGAAAAGAAAACAATTAAAAACATTACAAAACTTTAATTGTTAATAAAATAACAAAATCAGATTGAAAAGTACATCAAAACGGGATTGCTAAGACATATAATAAATTTAACTGTTTACAATAATTATCTAAGTGTATGTGGAGGGCAACTGGGGCGCTATAATTACTAACTTATTATGTACTACATTTGAATATCTGTCTGTCTGTCATCCATCTGTCGTCCGTCACACACGTGGTTTTGACATTTTTTTTTATTTTGTCTATAGACAATTATCCAAAGTTTGAGGGTTTGATTGAGCATTCATTAATCAACCTTTCTTTTTCCAACTGATCGATCATATTGTAATTTTTTTTTCTCCTCCCTACCACCAACACTCATTATTGCATTCATTTCATTACGTAGAGCTCATTTGTCGATCGCTGAGGTAATGTTGGTACTTGGTAGACATGTAGAGCTCAGCATCAACACGTAAACATGATGATGCCTTCCTTGGCGCTGTTCCGGAAAGTATATGCGTATTGTCTATGCCGCACCATATGTCACTGTCAGTGTCAGATGCCGTTAACTGTCAAAATTTAGTCAACAACACAGCACAGTGAATGGATGCAGATTTTTTTGCGGTATTTTTCCAATGTGAATTCTATTTTGTAAATACTACCATAACGCTATCAGTTCATATTTAAATTTAATATTTTTATATTAACGAAACAATTATGGCACAAGACTTGATGGTAAGAAAGAACTTCAAAAATAAATTAATCGTCACATGCATGCATATTTCTGTTACGATTTCGATATTTGCAAGCTTCTGATAAATATCTACATTTTGATGTTGTTTTTATGTTTTACTAAAAATAATACAAACTGCACAACATATTTAGCAGCATAACAGTAATGTATTTTTGTTTTTTCAGAGCCAATTTTACACAACATTAAATCTTCCTTTGCAAGAAAAACTATGTGAATTGACGAGAATTATTGACCAGTCTGTTCCCAACAAAGATTTGCAGGCAATATTTCCACAACTTATCAGTAACATATTTGCCACTTCTTTCAATAGTGGTTGGGGGCTCAAAACAATTACATATGATGCCAACAGATATGAGTTTGAAGCTCTCACCAGTTTTCTTGAGCCACAGGGACCAATGCTACGACTGTGTTACAAGCTCCTCACAGAACCCCAGCTGAAATACAACCTACCCTTAAATGTTTTGCCGGTAATTATACATATCAATTTTACTATCTATTTTAAGATACTGGGATCCTACTCATAACTATGAAATACCAAATTAATCCTACATCAACTGCAATGGTTGACTGGTAGAGAATGCATTACAACATTATGCATTTGCTGGTTCTATTACCTTTTAATCAGTCAGGTATCAAACGACTGCCAGGAGTCGCATAATAATGGAATTTCTATTGTGTCTCGTTCACACATACTTGATGAGTTAATGATATCTTTCTTCAAACTACTCAATAATGTTAGTTTGTCAGAAATTGACTATATTATTAAATTTTTAATTAGGCTTATTTTTCAGTTAGACTTGCAGGTGTCCTTGGAAAGAGGAAGGTTTTCCCAATTTTATGCAGACATGCTGACCATGGACTCACAATCACTGAATGTTGTGGCTCTGGCACTCAGTATCCTTTACAAAAATGCTGTGCTATACATTTTAGACTGAATAAAATTGTATTGCATTGTATTTTAATTAGAATAGAAAATGCATAGCTACCTACTTGCTTTTTAATATCTTTATGTTGAATCCTAATTTAACAATCTTAAATATGTTTGAATAGTTTAAAATTACTTTTAATCCCTTACATTGTTGCTTACCAACAATATTTTGTTTACACAGCCAGATTAGGCAGACAGGTAGCTGATGATTAATATCAGAATAGTTAATAATACCTATCAATAGTTTCCTAAGTGTACTTCAGATCCATTCGATTATTATATCTTCAATTTTGCACTACACTTAGTCAATAATAGCCACAACAAGAATTCTTGGGAAAATTGGAACAGTGTATATTTTGCAGTAGCCTGTGATTATCTCATGCACTTTTTGCCATCCGATCCAAATGTGTCTGTGTTGCCTCACATACCTAATTACACTGGAAAGGTGGGCATTGCGGCCCCCCTGCAAACATCTAACAGGTATGCCTATTGAATAATTTAAACAATGATTGTCTTGAATTTAAATTGAATGATGATCACAATAACTTTTTCTTTACAGACCACTGTATTCGCCATCTTTATTATTGATACCTGATTTATCAGGCATGAGTAATCAACATACCTCAACACAAAACCAGTCACGGAATGAAGTTTGGAGATCAGAAACAGTATTACAAGTCTTTATTGATATCTGGATGAGTGTTGAGCAATTTAATGCTAGAAATGTTGAGGTAAACATCATCATCATCAATATCAGCCATGCTGAACATAGGCCTCTCACAAACTTATTTTTAAAAATTTATGATTTTGATGTGTAATGAGGACACATTGGCGTTTCGTTGCGATGCGTTGGTCCATATCACTCACATCCGTTGCACGCGCGTTCGCGCACGCACGACGCAGCGCAACGCACCTTGTGACATGCAATTCAATTCAGATTCTTATCTCAAACTTCACTGCTTCACTCTAAGAAGATCTTAAGTTTGTACGTATTTCTTATCACAGAACTACCAAAGGAACTACGCAGTGGTGTGCTCTAGTCCAGAACGAGTCAGAACTGTGAGGGTTCTTGTGAAGCACATCCACTCGTATTCAGCGAAGCACTTCGCGGACCCCGCGTCTCGCTCGTCGGCGCTGCGGAAGTATGCGCGCCAAATAATGTGCGCAAGAGCATATTGTTATGTCAAGCATTTGGTCACCACTTGGCCCCTGGATGCTTCATTTAGACTTGTGATGGAGCTATGGTTGAGCCTAATTCAACCTTGGAGATACACTGACAACAATATCAATCAAGACAGGTAAATTAGGTATACCTATGTAGATAATTTAAATTGCGAAGAAGTGCACATTGTTACCTAGCAGTTATTAAAAGTGCAATATCAAATATTTATTGCATAGTTATGCTTGATAACTTTATGGAAAAATCTGAATAATTAAAGCTTTTTTTATATCTTTCTATTCTAGATTTCCTGTCTCCAACAACAACCAAGAGGAGGGCAATGCAAACTTGGATGCCAGTTTTACACAGTTCATAGCTGAAAACTTCCCATCATATACCTGCATCTTTCAACTTGTAGTACCTAGATTCATGCGATTGGACTTGACCACATATAAAAATGCTGTCATGTTGTTTAGGCTTGGCAAGGTAACTAAAACCATTTTGGCTTTATGACGACGGACATACATTGGTGTGTTTGTATGTAATACTTCGCACTAGCTCCGCGTTGCCATACTGTGCGTGCATCTCCGTTCGTATATTCGGTCGCGGACACTTCTGCCTCACCACTTTCAAATGAATAGCGCTTGCACACAGTGACACACAACACAAAAAAATACCTTGCACCTCACGTCACTTAACAGAAGACGACGCGAGGTGTAAGGGATTCTTTCTCTTCAACAGGTAAGGCGGCAGTGTCCTCGATAGAACACAAGCTGTCCGGCCGTCAGGCGCAGTGTCCGTCGTCAAAGTTTAAACATTATAATACGGTGCTAATTTTATTATTGCAGGTATTCTCCCAACAACACTTGGTGCCTATTTTGCGTAACCTGGAACAAGCTATAACAGACAACAATGCAGGACTGCATATCAGTCATGACACAAGTTATAACTCCACTTTTGACCGCAGGTATATTGGATAATCGCCATTTACATGTCATATTAGATAAGTTTGAATACCATTGGAATTAATAATTTATTTTCTTGCAGTTACACATACAATGGAGTTGCTCTCCATAAATGGGTGGCGATAGCGAAGCAAGCTATATCAGAATTTAATCTTTCTGCAAATTATGAATATGAACCAATATGGAGTGAAAATAAGAAACAATTTTCGATGGAATTTTTGAGAAAAATATACTCGGCAAAACTAGTTGCCGAGAAAAACTTCGAAGAAGTAACCAGGAGAATCAATAAGCAACATGAAGGTGCCCATCGTTATTTGGATATACATATTTTTTCACTTTATTTAATGAACTAGCGTTACCAGAACTTCATTTCGCCCCAGGCCCAGTCTCGCCCCGCGCTATTTCATGGTTACTATCCTATTCGTAGCCAAGACAAATCCAACAAAGTAAAAATCATGAAAATCGGTCCACCAGTTATCGAGTAGTATAGGAATAGATAGATGCCATGTTCTATTTTATTTTTCAGGTGTTTGGGCAAGCATGAAGCATTGGTTTATGATGGGGAATTATGATGAAGACGAAGTTCTGCTGGAAGAAAGTAAAAAAGTGCCAAGCTACTTGAATGCGACGGTTCATTATTTCTCTGAAATTTTTGGTGTAAGTACTTACAGTTGAACCTTTATGTTGATCATTTAATCACAGAAGACATAACCTTAGTACCTATATTTATTTACAGATCAATGAAAACAATGTGGTCCCAGTGGAAACTATTGTAGAGGACAGTTTAGAACACTCGTCGTTTGCTAACTCCACGAATTTCCCGTATTTAATAACAAATAAGGTAAGTAATAAATACTATTGATAAAATAAAATAAAATTTCTATATGAAACTCATTCAATGTAAGTTGTCTAATAAAATATTTGATGGAATTCTAGCTCCGCAGCAAATCAAGTGGAGTTCAGTACATGGGGGACCCAGATCTGATGCCGATTTCGTCCTACGAAAGTACAATTTTAGTCAGAATGTTATACCAAATATCTACACGGATAAATGAAATGGTAACACATTGTTTTTAATTAATAAACCCTAATTCATCACTCTGCAACAAAAACAACAAAACACGTTGACATTTCAACCCCGACTTTATATTATAATCCGGACTCTTCCC